>JAPMOR010051553.1:50876-87015 GCA_026543865.1 Argiope aurantia
CCTGACGTTTTGGAACAAAGTATGAAATATTTTAGAATTATGCATCTACCCTTTCTCGAGTTATTGTAAACAATGCTAGGCATAATAGAAAAAAAAGATATATGGAAAGTTGGCATTGAAAATAGATTATCTGACATTTTAAGACAAAGTATGAAGTATTTTAGAATTATGCATTTACCCTTTCACGAGTTATTGTATGCAATGCTAGGCATGATACGCAATAAAAAAAAAGATATTTAAATAAAATATTTAAAAAAATGTAATCAAGAGTCTGTTATTGAAAAACTTAATTATTCACAATAATCCATAGCAGATTATTCTGATACTTCCTCAAAAACAGAAATGCAAATATGAGGTCCCCACCAGAGGAGTGTCTCGATAGTCACGCGCATCATTTAATATTTTATATTTTGTCTAAAAATGATTGAAATGTTAATACCTTCGTACTTTGTTTCAACACGGCTGGTATTTTCTATATAGGCTAGACATTTTATATTTTGCATAGGTATGCTACACATGATGCAGGCGTTCCATATATTTTCAAGGAAATGTATCGGTTGCTATGACAATACATAAATAGACTTCCAATATGGCTGGGAATATATATTACATTACAGTTTCTGTAAACTTATATAATACATAAAAATATGATAAAATTAGTAACTGCCCATGTTTTGGACAATATTTGTAACATCATGGAATTTTATAATAAATCTGTACCAAGGACCATGGTGACACGGAAATACTTGGGTTGAGGGGTGGAATTTCCCCCGTGCACGCTCCAACAAGTTTTACACCCAACTCGAGTTAACTAAGGAGTTATGTGGGCATTCATTATAGTTCAATTCGTGAAGACTATTTGCATGTGAATCGTTCTCGACTTTCTATGAATTGGCTATGTAGATGAAAAGATACCGACCTTGTAGGCCAACTCCATCCTGGTGGTGCAATGCCAGCATTCGACCAGGTAGACGAGGTAGAGCATGGCCATGAAGGCGAGGGGGATGAAGACGTAGCCCTCCTCGCAGGGGCTGGCCGTCCTGCGGGTGGTGATGGGGAAGCTGTGGAAGTTGACGACGAGACGCGTGACGCGGGCGCACTGGCACCACACCAGGGCAGCCAAGCAGCCGATGATCAGGAGGGTCAGGACGAGGCACTTGATGTGGGCGTCGCGGCGGAGGCTCTTGCACAGGCTTTGCTTCTCGGGACGTTGCTATGAGGAACAAATAGAAAAAAAAAAAAAAAAAAAAATTAATACCATAAATGGATAGAATTTTGAATATATTCAGTTTCTTATATTTCTTAATGTTTTGCTACGTATAAGTACGGATAAGAACATTGTAAAACAAACGAGGAATAACAGAAAGTAAATCAATAACAAAACAATTTTTAGGCAAATTGCCTGCAGTCGGATATGAACTTCCGAACTGTCGCTTACAGTTCAAAGCATTCTACCACTGAGCCATTCTGCCCGCGCCAAGTTAGAACAAGTTTCGTTTCATTATTTTATTTTTATATGATGCTAATTTTCATTTATCGATTATTATTATTATTTTTTTTTTACTTTAGCGAATTCATAACTTTAAATGTTTGGTAAAAAGCATTTAATCGATATCAAATTTTGGAATATATAAATGAAAGATATAAAATAAAATTTAAGAAATTTTTAAAAACATAAAAAAATAATTACATACAAAATAAAAAAAAGTTAAAGGAAGTTTTAATTACAAAAAACTTTCAGAGAAGAACTGTAGAAGAAATAAAAGATTTTTTTTATCATAAACAGAAAACAAAAATTGAAAGCGTTATCATCTACAAAATAAATAGATAAAAATAAATTACTTAATTTTTAGAAAGTATTTATTTATAATATCACAAATGTAATGTATGTAAAAGCGCACAGAATGAACATGATTTATTTTCCAGTTACATTGTTTAAAATTGAAGAAATTTTTTTTAAAAAAAGTATTAATTTATATATGATGTTTAAAAAAACATGCATTAAGAAAAAAAAAAAAAATTTAATTCCAAACGAACTTTAAAAACTTAAGAGGATTAAAAAAAATGCAAAATAAAAAAAAGTCTTTAAAAATGATTCAACGTCACTCGATGGAGGAAAAAAGTACTTAAAACTCTTGCGTGCCTCAGAACGGAAATTATTATCAAAGTTGTTCCAGCAGAATAATTTGATGTCAGGTTTGATAAGGAGAATTTTTTTTTCTGAAATGTTCTTAAAAATAATTTAAGCACGAAAAGTGGAATTCTGAGAAGATGATTCATGGCGTTTGGAAACGAATTGCGAGTGTCTAAGCTCTTGAGATGATGATGTTTCGAGTTTTGAGTGCCAAGTTTTTATTTCAATTTAGCTTTGAACGGAATGTTAATTTCTTTAAATTAAATTATTATTGATTTAAAAAAAATAACTTCATTCAGAAAACCAAAAAAAAAAAAAGATTAAAAAGAAAAATTTAATAAAAAATTTCTAAAAATGCAGTTGAATATTTGATGAATGCTTTCTGATATATGTAGCATAGTAATTCTGATGGAAGAATTTTGCATACGTGAGCATTTTAATATTCCCACTGTCGTTTAGTGGAAGTAAATATAACATTATATAGATGTTATAGCCGGTATCTTGCCTTAGGGGTAGCGCATCTTCCCCGTGATCTGGAAGTCGCAAAGGTTCTAGTACTGATTGTTCTTTACCCTGTGCTCTACTGTGAGGTGTGTGAAAGAGCCCCCCCCCCCCCCTTGTAAAAAGGAGTTGTGCAAGCGAGTGTGTGAGTGTCATCTTCATATGAGCTAAATAGCTGAGAGTGTGCGAGCTTCATAGACTTCTATCCTCGGGGCTCAGGGGTCCTTATTCTCAGAAACTACTGCCCCAATCTCTTGGACTTGGTTTGAATTGGTGTTCAATTCAAGAGGGATAAGAAGCAACAACATATACATTACGGTCAATGTGAAAAATCGGTAATTTTTAATACTAAGCGATTATTATTAATAATAACCAATGAAGTTTGGTCAATGCCAGTTTTTTAGTTTTTTTTTTATGTATTGGCAACAACTAGACAATATCAGTTGATTGTTTATTTCGTAAGTCAGGTTCCCGATTCTTTCGTTGTCAGTTTTTGGCGTTTATATTATTGTTTTTCAAAAATTAAGATAATTATTTTAACAAATTTTACTACGACATAATGGATGATGATTTAGAAGTCATGTTTCTACAACCATTTAGAAAAAATAATTTGAAAAAGTTAGAAAAAAATACCATAGAGAAACTTCATAGCAAGTTTAAAAAACATAAACAAAGAGGCACACCCATGTCCCAATACTATAAAAACCTTTTAATCAGATTGACAAAACTGAATACGGAATTATTAATAACTAGCCGCCTTTGGTGACCAGCCGGTTCACCAGTATTAAAACAACACATTTTTAATCTTCAAATTTTGATAGTCATACCAAACTTATACTGTTGTTTAGATCGTTTCTTTCAATTTACTATATATATTTTGCTAATTTGTTGTCATTTTCGATAAAACTTCAAATTTAATTTAAAGTGGAAATGGTGAAATTGCAATTAATATAAAAATATTTTTTAATAAAACCAAGCATTTTATTTCATTTATCATCTTTATTGTTATTTATTTATTATTATTATTGAATATGAGTATTGCAAACAGAATCGCTCTGTATTTAAATCTTACGTGAACTACAAAATAATTTTCATAATTTATGTAATATCTCAAACAATAATTCAACAAAAATTTCTCAGATTCAGCATAAAATTCAGTTTTTAGTTTTGCTTTCAAAAGGATTGAAATGAAATCAAGAATAATATTTTGTTCCGGCCTATAAACATATTTCAAAAATTACGAAGTCTAAATTTAATGCAGTAAGGTATCATATTCTGAGAAATATTCTGGACACACCAAATTTTAAATAAATGAATGAATGTTTCTATTTTCCACGATCACCTAAGATTGATTTATGAAGTTTTGAATGTTAAAAATTTAGAAAAACTCAACATTTTCATAATCTTAGGCCAATTAATCTTGAGAAACCTGCGCGCTGATTGGCGTATTTTCTTTGAAACGATCGATGGAAAATCTAAAAATCTCCTTTTTTACTGAATAGTGATATTCAAATTTTCATAAATCAGTCAGTTTAAGTGATTGATTTAGTTGATAGGAAATTAACTCTTTTTATTTAAAATATTAGTGTTTCAAGAACATTTTGTTATTCGTGATTTCCACAGCAGAAGCTTTATGTAAAATCAAAAATTCGTTATTTATTAGAGCATTTATTGAATCAAGTTACATAAAATATAATCATTTTCCATTTAGACCATTTTAGCAGATCTGTATCTTACTAAAGGTTTACAAATTAGCTGTGTGGCCCTGATTTGAATGGATATCCTGTTCATATTAAACAAACCTTGCCTTAAAATAAAACTGATTTATTGGATTAATAATATAGAGAGTGTAAAAGATCATAAAATAATTTTTCTTGAATTTATTTTTTAGAAAAAATATTTCATATTTGTTTCATTTCCTACAGACACGTGCCGAAAATTGCATTTTTTGCAGATTTCATTTCCAAAAAGATTTAATTTATTTTTAGTTGGAGCTTTAATCAATGTCATGGCAACACTTTGAAAAAAGCTAATTTTTTACCATGAATGTGAAACGTGCTCGTGCAGCACGTTTTTATTTTTATTTTGTACAAATTTTATTTTTATTTTGTACGAAAAAAATTGTTGAAAAATATAGTTAAAATATTTATTTAAAAATTCATTAAAAATAGAAATTTAATTTTAAGGTTAAAACATTGGTATCATTTAAAAGATAAATTTTTGATCTTCAACTTCACGTAAAAATCTTTTTTGTGCGGTAATATTTTCGGAAGTTATAGCAGAAACACGCCAAAATTTCGCTTAATTTTTAAATAAATAAAATTATAATTAAAAATTCGAAAAAACAACCCCCAGGTGCACATTCCCGGCCTCCAAGGTATACACGTGCGAAATTTGGTAGATGTAGGTTGAATGGTCTGGCCTGTAGAGCGCCAACACACACACACGCACACACACACACACACACACACACACACACACGCACACACACATTGAGCTTTATTATAAGTATAGATATAGATAACCTAATAAAGTGAATAATTTGAGATATTTCTATCTGTGACCAAAAGAAGTGGTTATTATTAATAATGACCGGATAGAATTAATAATAACCGATTATTTACATTGGCCGTAACATATATATTACAAGACTAACAATCATATGAATCATAGTAGTAACTAGAATTTATAGAACTGCTTTGTGTTATAGATTATTACAGCTTTTGCATTAACGGAAACTGAATTAAATTAAATTTTAATTTTGGATTAAAGGAGTCCTTCAGCAGTGATTTTGAGTTTTTCATACCAAGATTTTACATTTTTTTTTCAATTGTAAGAACTAAGAATTGTAAAATATATTAAATGGAAGTAGAAATAATTGTTATTAAAAGCAATATATTATATGTATATCTTCTATTAGTGTTTTAATAAATGTCAAATAAATCAATACTTTAAAATCTGGAGGTCAAAACAAAACAATAAGGGCACGAGTCGCTGGAAAAGAAAATAAATGATGCCGCATCATGATAAAAATTATGATATTTATCGTTTCAATAAAACAATCCTTTGGAGATTTATTTTTTAATAATCACAAGCTTGGAAACTGGCGAGCCATATTGCCGATAATTGAAAACGGTGTGAGAATTTGACGGAATTTGGCTCTCTTGGCGCGTTTGACTTCATTATTCCTACAACAGACTTCTGAAATATATTAAACACTTGGAAGTAGAAATAATTGTTATTAAAGGAGAAATTTATGTATAAAAATATGCTTTTATAAGTGTTCTAATAAATACACCAAATAAATTTATACTTAAACATTTGAAGGTCACAACAAAATAATAGTCGCTGGGAAAAAAAAAAACGAAATTACACTGCATGAGTATCAGAAAAATTCATGCCAGTGGGGTGTATGAGCTTAAATCGCCGACAGATAACTAACCGTCAGCGGGCTTGTTAAGTGTCGTAAGTCACAACAACAAGAGTACCATTGGGGATCGTTTTTTGGTAATAGTCGCCAAAAAGAATATAGGAGAGCCATGTTACCAATAATTGAAAACGGCGTGAGAATTTTACCCTCTTGGCGTGTTTGGCTTCATTGTGTTTATAACAGATAAGTACCAAAAAATTCTCAAACATTCATTAAAAATTAAAATTGAAAAAAAAAATGAACAATACAAATTTTCTTAAAATTCTAATTTACTCAAAGTATTTTTTATGGTACTTCACGCTTTTATGAAATTGTTTGGATAAATTGCTTTTTTTTTGGTCCACTAGCAATAGTTTTTATTTCCTTCTAGAAATGGTATGTATGAATGAAGGACTCCTATGCACACATTTACGTTTCATATGTATTCTACGACTGAAATATGTTATAAAATCTTATTGCTTTTTTTTGTAATAACCGACGATAAGAAAATTGGCGAATCATGTTGCCGATAATTAAAAAACAAAAACAAACAAACAAACAAACATACAGAAAAAAGGAACCAAATAATTAAACTGGTGTCCGGAACAAACTGCTTGATGTCAATTTCCCTGGTTTTCTCCCGGAATAGTAAATGTTTTGCAACAGGCAATCTGAGATGCAATTTTGGCTGCCTGGACTAGTTGATGTCAGAGTCAAAATTGACTGAGCAACAAACATTCTCGCTTATTAAGCCCTTAAGACTCATAAAACTTCTTGTTTTTCGTACTTCTTTGACATTAATGGGCAAATAAAAGAAATTTAGGTCGTGTAATCGGGGAATCCCAGTTACAAAGCTGAGCGACCCAAAAGCAGAGAAAGTAATTATCGTACACATTGTATCATTTCCATGTACATGGCAAAGCAAGATTTTTCATTATAGTAAAAAACTATGGTTAAATCAATTGAAATGTATTTGAATTTTGTATTTAATGCGATATATTTTTATGAATTTTGCAACTCTCATGATATTATATTATATTGCAAACATAAAAAACAACAACTTCTCGTGTGCTTTAGAATTTTTCAAAATTCAAAAAAGTTTTGAATTATTTGGTTTGACATTCTTTTTAACAAATAGACATCCAGATATTTAGAAAAAATAAGCCGCTTTAAACCTGTGCGATAATTTTAAGGTAGAATACATTTTTTACTTCGATAATCTTGAATTGTGTAGACATTAATAAACTTTCATATTCGTAAAAGGTGAATTTTCTTATTGATTTTTTTTATTCATATCTTAATGAGCAAAAATTCTGAAATCTCGTGCAGTGGCATATTCCCGATCACAATGCGAATTTTAATATTTGCAAGGTTTAATAATCAATTAATAAATATGTTTCAGAGAAATTGTGATTTCATATGAGAAGTGCGGGAAAATTAGAATTTGAAGAAGAAACTGATTCACATATTTGTTAAAAATTATGATAATGAATTTGAAAATATATTAAGCACTTAATCCTTGTGCTGTTGTATACATCAAATCATCGCTTATTATAAGTTGGAATGAAATCATTCAAAAACGCTATAGTTCGATACAAAATGTACTCATAATCCAGAAAATAGTAACTAGGTAAGCAAAGCATAATTATCAAAAAATAACAAAAAAGTAGTAAGATAATAATAAAAAATCATGGTCTCGATTTTGAATCCGCTCAAATGAGTCACCGAATCTTAACTTTATCTGAACAGTGCATGCATAAAAATTATAAAGACGTTGCAATTTATCAAATACATTAAAAAAATTACTTTACTTCCCAAAATATTGAAAGATATAAAAAAAATTCACAACTTTGGCGATTTTTAAATAAGTAATTTTTTCAACAACAATTTTTCTGGTGACCATCACTTAATTTTTATTGTACATGGCTCGAGGTTTACGTTTTCTCTATTCTTTATTACAGAAAAATATTTTATTATATAGATTAGACAGGTGTTTTAATAGAAAAAAAATTAAAACTAAAAAGAAAAACATTCGGAAGCTAAAAACTCAATAAGGGGACATTTTGTTTATATTGTGAGAATTGTTTTAAATTCGAATAATGTAATATTATAAACATTCTTTCCTTTGAGGCGATATGAATACCATTCTACTAAGAATAAACATTTCTGTTGAATTTCTGATAACTTTCATTAAAAAAATTAATTTATTGTTTCCAAAATATTGTCACGAATCTGTAATGTTGCTTCCCAGCATAGTTAGTTTCATCGTAGGAAAGACCGCTTTCGATCAGCTCTATTGGATGTCGGACCCCCGTGCTTGGCGACAAAATGAATTATATTGGAATCTTTAAGAATTTTGGTAATAATTAATTAATTCGTAATGATTAATAAAGTAATTCGTAACATAATAAGAACTTAGACATCACTGATTGTCCCATAACCTTCTCTGGCCAGCTCTGGAAACAATAAAAGGCCTGCAGTTCAAGCCGAAGACAGTCCTCGAAACGTTTAGTAGCATAGCGAGTCAACGCCGAATTAGTTGGATCAGTCCAACGAAGCGCAAGCGTTGAGAGGAGCTGAAACGATTGGTAAACTGGGTGTGCTGAATCCAGGAGTTTATTAAAAAAGCAGCATCGAGTCACGTGTGGAGTAGTCAATTGTATAGTAATGAGTCGGCAGTTGGATACAGCTAAAGCGAGGAGACAGTGGAGAATTACAGGCGTTTTGAGAGACCGCAGAGAGTAGTTACGCAGATTCCCTTCTCCTCCTGCTGCTGCTGAATTCTGCCTGGCAGTTTTGTATGCTGTGATTGTTGTTAGCCATCGATTACTACTTGTGGACTGCTGTTTGTTCTGTGCTGCTGTTTATTGCTTGTGTACGCTTCAGCTGTGTTTTGTCGTCTGTATATTCGTGTCTGTATATTCGTTATTTGCTATTGAAGCCTGTTTATTGTGTAACACCGTACACCCACAACAAGGGAACATGTTGACTTTATAGACTTAAAGGCGAAAGTTCCGAAACAATATGTAATCTTGTAAAAAATCATATAATTGAAAGGAAGCAGAAAAAGTTCGAGTTATTTGTTTTCTAAGATCATTGCACAGGAGTAAAATAGTTATACTATAGTAGTTTATTTAGATAGATTAATTAAAAGTTTTAATTGAACGAATGTTTAATTCAACAAATCTTAGGAATGTAATGAAGTATTTAATAATTATTAACCCAAATTGGCAATCTGATTTACATGAGAGCAAAAGATACAAAGCGTTATTCCAAGAGACACCATAAGCCATAAATACTACACAATTGTGCAAATTTATAGTAGATATAATACAAGTTTACAACAATATGGCTATTATTTATAGATGTTTCAGCCCCAAAAGAAATACTTTTCTTGTTTAAAATTGAAATTTATGACACCTTTGCCTTTAACCTACCAGATTTTTTATAAGATCTATGATTTAATTATTATAAGAAATTCAAAATCACTTTTTTCATGTGTATTCATTTAAAAAAATGTCAAAATTTTTATAAAATCACAAACAGTTATAGTAATAATAATTTAATAATTGCATTAAAATACATTTAAGTTAATTTACTACTATTTAATAATGTGATAATTGATTTCTGTCTAATAAAAATGGTTGCTTTATCAACAGAATAAAATAAACTTCGAGAATTTCATAAGCAGACAAGACAAACTCCAACGGCAAATAACATCACAGAAGAACGGCGCTTCATAATAGGAACGCTTCTGTCCAATAAAGGACGATATATACGAGAGTCATAATAAACATCTTTTTTTTATTACCCTAGCCATATCTCTATCGCTCCCATAAATCTTGCAGGTCCCTCAAGGATCTTTAAATTAAGAAAAGGACAAGATTTTATTTGGAAGTCTTCTTGTTCAATCGAAAGAAGCTTTTATTCGAACAGGAATCGGAAATAATAAATGGTAGGAAAAAAAACAAAAACAATACAATATCGAGGACTTCTGTGAGAGACTTGGGAAAACATATGACTTTTTGGTACAGCTGTTTCCTCTTGTGTGTTTGCTATCAAAATAGATAAGAATTCAATGAGGAAGACTAAACAATGATAGAATGAGTTAAATAAAACAAGTGATTTTGTGATTTCCTTCCTATTTTCTTATTTTTTTAATGTTTATTTTCAGAATGGTTGAAGCCTGCATCAGAAAAATAAATAATATTTCCAGAGATTTCTTGTTTATTTTAACGGTTGGTTTATTTCTGAGATAGGAATGAATTTCAAATCCATTTATTAAGAAGACTATTTTGTTTCAAAGAACAATACAGTATTCAAGAGAATAAACGTTCGCCTTCCAAAATCATTTACTTTGTATCCAATGAAAGAAATACTATTTTCCTTAATAAGGTAATCAAGGAAAAGGGAATTCAAGTTTAAATTTCCTTTAATAAGAAATCACGCTTTAACATTCAGACAGTGAGTAAAGAGGTGAATTCATCCTTTTTAAATGCAATCAAATTATTCCTACTTAATACTCTTTAAACATACGAGTCAATTTTATTTTGAAATCTACCACTCAAAAAAGATTTTTTGTAAAAAAAAAAAGATTGTTATATAATAGAGGTTTAAAGCAATATGGATGACATGGTCAGTTCATGGCAATATAAATTCTCATGTGAATAAGGCATATATGCGATTTCAAGCGGAAGATAATTTATTAATTCCAAATTGCATATAATTTAAAAGAGTAAAAGGAATTTAACCCTTTAAAGGGCCATTTTTTTCTAGTCATATTATGTTAAAATATTTTTAGGCTTGAAATTAGAATAAGAAAAGGGATTCATTTAGCTTATTAGATAAATTTAATTTGATTAATTAATTTGGTTAATTAATAATTAAGTAACAAATCAAGACACATCATTTTGTGTGAGATAAAGAACTGAAGCATCTAAGTTTCCTTCTTTTAAAAAATTTTGTCAGAATTTATGCCAACCTACATAATTTCATACAAAGATTGAAAACTTTGGTGGGAAGCATATTCCCACGGTCCTAGAAAGTGTTAAATAGAAATAATAAGCAAGAGTTTTAATAAAAATGGCTATATTTTTTCGAAGACAGAATAACTTTTATGAAAAAAAATTATCCAAAATATTATTAATTTTCTTAATATAAGAAATAATTAATAAATATTTTTTTTTGCAAATAAACCAGTAATTCTCAAGGAATGATTATTTATGCAAATGTAATCTCTAATAACAAAATTAGCTGATCTATTAAATGTTCTTAGCTAAATTAAGTAAAACTAACTTTTCAAATGCACGACAAACATGGTTCGATTAAGAAATGAAACTATTTACTTTCTTATTTTTCATTATGTTTAAATTTTCACTCTTTTTAGAGTTTTAGAATTACATTTCAATCCACATTCATTATTCTAAGTTCAGTAGAAAATTTATAGAGCATTAAAATCTAATATCTTGGGAAGAGTGGCAACAAAAATTTAGCTAGACAAGAGTGTTGCTCCTAACGCATTTTGCAGTACTTTATGTGGAACTCTAAGCATTAAACAGACTTTTATACACAATTAAATTTTATTTCCTCGCTTAGGGAAATACATTGCAGAATACAAACGCGAAATGGCGACCGTTGCTTCCAAATACTTAGGAAGTCAACATTAAAACAAAACGTGTGTGCAAGTGTGTTTTATCTTCTTTTAATCCCCCTATCCAAATTTGCATACTTCTGACCCTTGAAAAGAGGAAGGATCTAGACGGTCTTAATTAAGAATTTTCTTTTTGGTGAAGTGTTTTAAAAATGAGCAATTCTGCTAGCTTTATGCACGGTTGTCAGTGTTACAAAATGGTAATCCATTAGGACATTTTTACGGCGAAGGAGATGCTTTTTTCGACACATTTGAAGATCATTGGCTCTGACAAGAGAGTAATTTTGTTAATCGAATCAACTGGTTATGAAAGAAATAAAAATTAGAATATTTTTAAAGATTTGTTTTTAATTAAAAAGAAGGACTAGAAAGTTTATGCAGTACTTGTATTTTAGTATTTCTAAATGCGAGAATTTCTATTTTTCTACATTTTGAATGAGATTTAGAAATTTTTTAAGAAAACTGTCTAAAGGAGATTTTGTATTTGATAAAATCTGGTGCTCATGCATTCATAACTTTCTTAATTATTATTCATGATATAATCAATTGTGAATTTTGCTTGCTATTTTCTGTTTTTTTTTATTATATGAAACCGTCATGGTTTTTTTTTAAATAATTGTTCTAAGCTTATTACATTATTTTATCCTTACATTATCTTGATGTTTTGAAAATTTTTAAATAAAGATAATCTATCTTAATCATAAGATGTTTTTACGTTATGCTGCAGTCTTTATTCTTGTAAATAATAATATTCTTAAACTATTGCTAAGGATTTTAATTTTCTTGAAGCATTTTTTAGAATGACAATTAGTTAATATTTTGAATTTCATTATTAAAGAAGTAGTGGAAGCCATTTCTAAATTTCAAAATTATTTTGTTCTGTGCTTATTTCATAATCTGATCGGTACTGTAAAGTAAAAAAGTAATTGGTAAAGTAAAAAAGTGGTTGAAATTGAATTGGGCTTCAGATTACTGTTAATAAGAAAGAGAAGTGAAAAATTTTGTTCTTAAAAATATCAAATCGTTGTGATGCACATTTTAGAACACAGGGAAATGAATGTTACAAAAAAAAAAGAGCAGGGAAAAAAAAAAGAAAAGAATAGTTACTAAAAAAGAAATTGGGAAAAATCAGCTGGAGAAGCCTTCCCTAAATTTCATCGTCTTCTCTCTTTAAAAATTTGTAATGCCAGAGAACGCCCTGCACGATACTGACATACAATAGTTAAGAAATACTAACTTTTAACCTGAATTTAGCATTTTTACTGAATCTATAGTGTCATCCTTGGCGTGTTATTTGGCGATCAATTCTTGGAATGTGTTGATAGTATACAAAAATTAAATTTGTATTTTAAACGCTTTTACCCAACCGACTGAAAACAAATTTGGCACAAAACTGCACTTGTAATTACAAAATCCCTCGCCAAATTTGATATATTTAAGTCATTGCGTTTTGGAATTATCATGTTTATTTGCTTTTGAAAGTACAGATTGACAAACAATGTCTCATTTTTGGATTTGGCTTAAAATGTGACATGTGCCTACACTATAGATGTTAAATCTGTGTATCAAATTTTAATTTATTTCACTCTTTTTGTTTTCTAGCTATTATCTTAACTTATATGCGAATAGCCGGAAAGCCGGACTTTCCCTGAATAGATATCACTCAAAATTTGATAGAAATCTAAAAATTTGGTGTACGAAATTTCAACTGTCTATCTCAAAGCATTTTTGAGTAATCTTTGTCACAGACAGATGGGCATTTTCCAAAATACGTTTTTTGAACTCGGATAGGTCTAAAACGTGGAGATTCGTCAAAATCTCGAGTTCGAATTTTTTGACGATTACTATACTTTCTTTGTACTACGTATAGGGGAAAGTAAAAGAGCACCATTTTCTACATTTGAAAATTTTCATTTATCTTACTTTTCTGTACATGCTTTAATTGAATTGAAATTTGATGTTTATAGCAGCAAGTACTTTATTTAACCCTAATATTTGTAATAATAAATAATTTATAAGATTCAGTAATTAAATAAATTATGTGTATTTGAAGGAAGATAGGATATCTCCTTATTACCAGATATTGTTTACATTTAGAACATTTGTTTCTTCATATTTTAAAATGTAAACAATCAAGGTTTGATTACATATTTCGCTGCCTGAATCGCCGTACTTTAATTTTAATCTTTCAGAAGTATATACGCGAAATTTGTTTATTTTGCTTATAATTGTTTATCCTAATACTTCTCTAAACGAGCGCAGATGCACCATATCTATTATATGCCTTGCTCTTCGGGACGCTGTGAGATATTCTTTAATTTTAATAATTATACTTGCATTTTTAATTCAATTTCATATGTCGCAACATTTTTACAGATCACTTATCACAGCTGTACGCTTTGATTGAACAATATATTTTTAAAATGATAAAATTGATCAATTTCCGTGGATTTATGGTCTTTTTAATACCATTTCTCTATTGCTTTTACCACTACAGAAGATAATCTGATTGAGTTACAATCTCGTATCTTGTAGATAAAATTAAAAAAATCAGCTAGGAATTAATTGAGTTTTAGTTGTCAGTAAAACATAAATATTCATTATAAAGCTCAGATAGTTAGAATTCTTTCGTTACTTCTAAATCTTCAAAAGGTAAATTAAGGTTCAATTTAGTATTAATAGAGTAATTCAAAAGTAAGAAAAGAAATTCTAATTAAACGAATTCCTATTGCATAGAAAAGAAAAGTAGTATGAATATAAACATCGAAAATGAAAAATTCTGTCAGACAGATTAATTGAACATAAATCTAATGCACAATGCATACATAAAATATATTTTATTACTTGTATATATTTAGAGAATGGTTTAAAAAAAATATATTTCAATAAAAGACTACATTCATTATAAAAGCCCACACAATTATATTTATGTAAACACATACGAATATTTTTTTATCGTACATTTCTTGGATTTTTAATATCAAAGTTATTAACAAATTAAAAGAAATCTCGAAGGAGTTGAAAAATTCAAAAAACATTTCCGGTTGAAATAATTGTTTTCATCGTCACAGAAAGATTTTAATTTAAGAAATTTGAAATGCTGTCTTCCTTGTGATGTCTTTGTTTTTAATTTAATTAAAATGAAAGAAATACACGCGTTTTCACAAAACATTTTTTAATAATCCAGTTGATGTACAACAAGTTTAAATAAGAAATGGTCAAAATATTAAGTTATCTACTATTTCAAACTAAGAAAGAAATATACATTAAAATGCTTGTGAAATTAGGTTTTGACTTTCATTGTTCCAAGTATTTCTGTATAAACGAAAAATGAATTACTTTCTTAGAATTATAGATATCTATATAAATTTTATTAAAATTATACTTGGAAATAATTGATTTTTTTTCGAAAAGTGGCATGATTTTCAGAGAAGAATGAAATATTATCCGAATAGAGAAAAAATAATTTTTTGATGGTTCCATATCGGGATAATCCGATCAATGTTGAATTTGCTCTGTTATGAAAAATGAACGCGCCGTCGTAATCTTCTATTTTGATGTCTCTATCAAAAGGCAACCAAAATAGAGACTCCATTTTTATTTTACAAAGTACGCAAAGCAAAAGATTGCTCTGACATGTAAATCATAAATAAAAAAAATGTGTTAGTGTTTAACCATAATACCACAATACTAGATTCCTATAAAATTTGGGAGACATCCGTCTAAGTTTGTCTGTGTGAATGAGAACGTGGCATTTCAATCTTTTAACCTTAACCGAGCAATTCTTGCATATATTAAAATTTATTTATTTCGTGAATTTTGGAAAGCGCTCTAACGATTTGATTCAAAATTTATATTTAGATAAGGTTTTGCTTTTTAAGGGCATCTATATGTAGGTATCTTTCCAGAAAAGAAAAACACGCGATTTTACACACACAGACAATTTTTTTATAACTAACGATTAGAGCCTTCATCTGATGATCATGCTGCAAATGTCATAAAGTGACACCTCTTAAATTTTTAGGTACTTGCATCGTTGCCACAGGATAACTTGCTGGTACCTCAAAATTTTGTGAGATGAGATCAGAATGAAAAATATTTATATGTAATCAATATCAGATTCATATCTAAATATTTTCTCCGAAAAAACATGTTTTTAGAAAAAATCCTGCCGAGCGAAGGTTTGGCAGATATTGATCTGTATAGATAAAAATCAGTAAATGGTTTCATTACTTGAATTATAATTTTGCATTCAGCGTTAGACGAAATCGGTTGATAGCTCATTTGTTTTGGCACAGAAGAAGCTAAAAAAAGAATTTTGATACATGATTTTTGTCACTAATGAGGAAAAAAAATCAAAAGTGCATTTTCGATTCTCTTCGATATACCACGAAGTTAAACAGAAAATCCCACGATTGTGGAAGCTTATAAGTTAAATTGAGGGGAGAATAATTCCCGTTGTTTTGAAATGTTTTTTTAACTTTCAACTTTCTCGCCATGTAATTTATCGACTTTGACATTTTATAATTTTGGACTTCTGAAGAATACTGGTTCAATACTGGTAACATTCTTTACTGATGTATTTCGTTATACACAGATCACACAAGTTAGAGCGAAATTTCCCTGATTAAAAGCGAAATGACAACTCACAATATATAAACCTTAAACTTTATATGTAGGTATAGCAAAAATCAAAGCGGATTGAAGAGCGAATCATTTTAACTCATTAATCTCGCGAAATTGCATTTTTGTTGATCTTCCCCAAGACTTGCAAATAATTTTATGTAAATGAAATAGAGAAATAACTGAACTTTCCAGCAATCAGCAAATATTTTTACAGATGAATTAAACCATCCGTAATAATGAATTCACTGAAGGGAAAAATTATTGTGACCATCACAGGCACTTTATATCTAAACGCACACTCATCACCAGTGAAGACAACGCCATCTTGTGGTGCGAATTCAGACGAATCAATCTGACCTAAGATTCGAGGCAGTAAATATGCATACAAAACCCATATTAATATTTTGCACCTGGATTAAATCTATAATAATGAATCCATTGAAAGGGAAAAAATTGTTATTACAAACACAAGCACTCCATATCAAAGTTAACCGCATACTCATTATCATTGAAAGCAGTACCATCTTGTGGTGTGAATCGAGACGAATCAATCTGAGTTGAGATACGAGACCTTAAATATGCTCTATATTAATATTTTGTTGATGATAAATAATTTAGCTTACCTCTTTTAAGCATTCTATGTTATAAGAATGCATAATGTTAAATTTATTACGAATGATCCGAAAAAATCCTCTATTTTCCAAATATTAATTTAAAAAAATAGAAAACGGTGAATTAGCTTCGTTTAGTATTTAAATAAAACAGTTAGCAATTAACTTCACTTCCGATTTATCGAACAATATTAAAATGAAGCTGTACACGAATTAATTGACCTTAACATCATTCCGTTAACTAAAGACGAAAACTTCTTATTCGATACTAATCAAATTTAACGAAAAGAACAAAGAAAGCTCTAAAAGATACTTTTTATTCATTTACATGAAATTTTAATGAAAGGGCGAAAGAATGTTTCGAGTCGCTGGAAACAATGTACGTTTATCTATGCATAACAGATATTTTTCATTTAATTTTTCCTTTCTTCTTTTAATTTTTTCTTTTCTTCTTTTGCATACATAGATTTAAAAGTTTTCTGAATATCGAAGAATAATATTCCAACTGAAACACTCAAAGAAAGATTTCTTTTGAAGAAATAAATAAATAGTGTTTCGCAGTTTTAGTAAATAAAACTGAATTAAAAATAGGGTTTTTCTGCTTTACAAAGAATTGTCATCATAAGAATGCAATTCTTCATGGACAATAACAAATATTTATTTGCTTCTTTTGCCGAATAAGTATATATTTCAGTTTTGAAGACGATTATTGATTGTTTTTTGGTAAATATAGATGTTTCTTCAATTGCATTTAATATAACTGCCGTCATGTGATGCATCTAACTGGGAAATGTTTTTCATTAAATATGTTATTAATTAATTATCGCTAAATTAATTTTATTAAGATATTTAAAATTGTTTGATTCATGTAAATGACATAAAGATTATTTGATTATATTTAAAGTATATAATTAGAGAAAATTTATAGATAATTAAAAAAATATTTGTCCGAAACATTTTTTTTTCTTAGAGTAAGACTTAAGTAACAAAAGGTTATCTCATATTTTTTGATTTATGCATGGAATAAATGGATGAAATCTTTTATATATATTTTTTAAGTGTAAATGAAATATTTAAAGATGCAATATGCTATTCCACGTCAACATATTTGCAAGATGGAAATGAAATTACAATATGTATTTTTCTGAATACCTGTGTTAGCAAAATTTCGAAATTTATAAAGCAAAAAATTCCAACATGCAGCAAAGACATAAACATAAAGAAGTTATTAAAGGAATAACTGTGTAGTGTTAGTTTAATTATATAAATATCTTGTTTTAATTTACATAAAGGCTAATTAGGGACAGACTTTATTATTTTAAACTGTGGAAAAAGGACAAGATGTGTTCCGACACCCAACTTCTAGAATTTCCACCACGAGAGTGGGAGTATCTTTGACTCCCGAATTCGGATTTAGCGTCATCCTATCTCACATATGCAATGGGCAACGGATTTCAAAATTTAAACCTTCTGATTTCAGAGCTAAGACATTATTACCAGGCCAACATGACTTTTTTTATGTGTTAAGAAAAAAAATGGAAAAAAGACTTAGAAACAAATATTTAGTTGCTTAATTTTATGTGAAAAGATTTTATTGAAGTCACTCAATTTATCATGAACTAAATACTTAACAAATACCCAAAATAAATCAAACCTTAAGTTACTGTACTCAGTGAAAGTAAATTTTGAATGCTGCATGATTGTTGTAGCTTCAGTGAATGTCTAATAAGATTTTCTTCAACTAATATTTTGAATCCTTTTCTGTAACACTATGAATGAGGAATATTTTGAAAACGGAAGATCCATGTAACGAAATACCTGAAATGAAAAAGCATTTGCTCTTGAATAAAACGTAAAAGATAATAACGATTGAAAATTTTTTGCATTTCGTTTTCATTTTTATTTATTTATAAATAAAAATGAAAACGAAAAACAAAACCATTTTTATTTTTATTTATTTATAAATAAAAATGAAAACGAAAAGCAAAAGATTTTTAATCATAATTATCTTTTTACGGTTTACTTAACAATAAATGCTTTTTCACAAATGTAGGTTTTCACAATTGTGAATGCTTTTCTTTAAAAATGTAGGTTTAAAAATCTATACTTGTGAAAGAAAAGGATTTAAAAGTGCAGAATAATTTTAAAAACGAATGAAGATAGAAACATACAAGGCATTTATTAAAGTTCTTCTACCCTACATTGATTACGGCAATAACTATTGCCACAAACTTGGTGTCTAGGTATAGTAAAAGAACCATCGGCAAGATCAGTTTCATCGTTATCTGGGAGAAAACGAAGCAGTTAATATTCGTATTTCAAAAGCGGTATAAAATGTAGAAGAAGATTCTTTTCAATTATAAACCTTCTATGATTTAAAATAAAAAGAAACCTTGAGGGAAATAATGTTAACCCTAGAATGAATGACTTTTTGTTATTTTATAAAAATATATATTTGTTTTGAATAGATGCATGTAATTTAGGAAAATTATTAACAAATGTTTTAACTATTCTTCCATGAAATAAAAAAAATGCGCGAAATAGCTAAAGTATGAATTAAAGAATATCCCATGGCACAAATCACATTATAACAATTTTGAAATAAAAATAAAAGTCCCTTTTAACCAATATACCTTTTACAATGCAACAAAAAATATTTTAACCTTTTCGCGGCGGAGTGCTCAGAAATGAATTACTCTCTAGACAATCGGCGTGACAGTTCATCTCATCAAAATCAAAAACTTTTGAAGCCAAATTTTGTGCACTCCGAAGGAAGTGCCACGGATATATGTCTGGTAATTCCTCAATGTTTTCAGAATCAGATTCCGGGTTACTTGGCAGTATGCGTCTCTTTGCACGTATTTTAAATTTTTCCATTGTATCCAATTTCTCCAAACATTTCAGACAGGTCAGAATCTGATGACAATTCCATACCATCGCAGTTCATATTCGTCATCCATTTGGCCATGATCGGGGCAAAATTTATAGATAATTATATTTGATTATATAAAAAGAATCTCTGCACAAGAAGCGTGTACTATTAGGGCATCGAAAACAAATGACTTAATGGACATTATTGGGCAGTTACTGATAGCAAATTGTGGTGTCTTCACAAATTTATGGTGGTAGTTTATCCATGTTTTAGTTTATTTTTTCATTTAATTATTTTGTTTTTTTTTTGTTTATTTTAATTTACAAAAAAACACTAAAAATGATAATTTTCCCTTGAAAAGAAATCCAGAACAGGTGAATTGACACCGCAACATGTCATAAATGATGTCATAAATATGTCATAATGTCATGAATATGTCATAAATGAACTACGCCAAAAGGCGCTGTGCTTTCGGAGAGAGCAACCCTGCCTGAGAGGAACGATAAAATTAATAATTCTTAATGATAAAATTATTCATACAACAGCCATCTTGGTATTTTCGAAATTCCCAGTTTAAATCTTTTCTAATACAGCTTTGACATATATCGGTCTTTTCTACAAATGTTTATCGAAATCATTTAAAAAAGGATTTCTAAAGACTGATCGTTGCCCTTTCGAACAGTCATATGGAGATTATAAATAGAAATTAAAACGTATAGCCAAAGAACAACGCGATGCATTGTAGGGTTAAAAGTAAAACGTGTAAAACTCGTGTATAGATAAAAGATGATTTCAATTCTACAAACTATTACCTCATCATAGCATTCAACTTTTGTTGGAAAATGTTTTTGATATTTCCTATACTTGAACCCTTTCTAAGGCCGTGGGAAGTAAGCTTCCCATCAAGCTTCATAAACCCTTATATGAAGTTATGTACGTTGGCATAAGTTGGAATATTTCAGTTTCTTATCTCTCACAAAAGGGTGTGTCTTGATTTGTAACTCATTTATTCACTAGCCAAATTAATTAATCAAATTAAATTATCTAATAAGCCAAATGATTCACTTATCTTAAGCCAATCTCAATCCCAAAAATATTTTTACAGATCATGACAAGAAAAATAAAGTGGCATTTTAAAGAAGTAAAGCAATGGTATCAAATTCTGTACTCGTAATGAATATCTCTGCGGTTCAATAAACAGATCAGTATGCCATAAAATTTTCAATGAGATTTGGTTTCATTTTTAATATTTCTGATTATAAATAATTATTTAGAAATGACTATAAATTTGTTATCGACCGTGTTACATCGAAAGTTTTAAGCGCTCGAAGCGGATTTAAAATAAAGTTTGAAAATTGAAAAAAGCTTTGCTTTGCTTTTTTTAAAATTTTTCCCCTTAAATACAGAATCAATAGTATGGAAATAGGAGATAATTGAAATTAATTGGTATTCAGATTTTAAGATAAAATTCAGTAAGCTCGCATGAATTACTGAATGTTGGCTATAAACATCTGTCAGGATTAAAAATACTCGAAAATTCCGATATTTCAGAATTCAAATCTTATCAATAAGTCATGAGACGTTTCCCCTTTTCCCTCAAATGGTTCATGGCATTCAGATCAGATGTAACGTCTCCGTTTTCCTACACATAGTTAAGTGCCTACGGACC
This sequence comes from Argiope aurantia, assembly GCA_026543865.1. Lineage (NCBI taxonomy): Eukaryota > Metazoa > Arthropoda > Arachnida > Araneae > Araneidae > Argiope > Argiope aurantia. The sequence continues at coordinate 72,349 of JAPMOR010051553.1, forward strand.
TCCAGATGTGGATCTTTTTTACTAGGATAGTCATTGTATCTGGCCAATTGTTACTATATCCAGGTGTGGGAAAACAAATGGGCATCTTGTGGTTTCAAATAGATCCATCATGTCTTCAATTGAAAGGAACGTCAAAACATCCGGTTGCTAAACTTTTATTTTCCTTTATGAAGAAGCTTCTCAAGTTATCAAGAACCGATCAACCACCAGTAACCATTGCCATTAAATGTCAAACCCAGGTGCACTCCAGTCGGTGTTAGCTGCGAATTGATTGTAAGTGACACATGCTCAAGAGGCGGTCTGCCACAAACATGGTAACTTGATAGACACTTCTTCTGTCGGATTTAGATCATTGAGGAAATGTTACTGAGTAGCTATTGGATAACAGGGAACTCATGTTCACCAATGGAAAACTGGAGGCGGATATCTGATGAAAATAAAATGCGCTTTTTTTCAAAGAAGAAAGAAAAGCTTCGAATTAGAATTTGAGGGGCCTTCATAGTGCGGAAACGTTATTTCTGATTTTTTGAGAAGCTTTGTATGATTCGGGCTTCTGTGTTAGGGTCCACCCGATAAAGATCGGTGGATTTCTGAAGAGGCCCTGGAGTAGCTATTTAGAGCTAACAGCCTGTTTGCGGTGTTTTGGTGACTAATTCTCCGATTTGATCGAGGAACTATTTCGTGATTGAACTGTTATTAGATTTTTGTAAATAATATTAACCTAGATGAGAACAAGCTGTTCGTTATAAATATATAGGGCTGTAAATAAAAGAATTATTTTGTTAGCTACTCTCTTATTTGATCGGTCTTGGCCAAGATATTAGTCACTTTCCTATGTAGTTTTTGGTCATTGCTCAAGATAAAAAAATCAAATTTAATAAATCAAATTTAGAAACATCAAGAACATATCATCGCAAAATTGAAAAATAAAATCTACGAATTTTTAAAATGGAGAAAGATTTGTTTAAATAAAGCTGAATTATTCAAAGCGCAATAAAAATGTAATTTACATATAAAATTTTCTAACTCTTTTTGCATACGAAAATAAGCAAACATTTATTTCCCATAACGAACAGATCGTAATTACATTCTTTCACATCTGAATACTATTTGCGAGAATTAATATTTTATAAAGAGCACATCCAGACAATACTGTTGTTTTTGAGCGAAAGAAAATTCTATTTCTCTTTAAACAGGATTAGTTGCATGTAAATACTTCTTTGTAAAAAGATTTTTCATACGTAGACAATCATTAGTGGCTGTTTAATGTAACTAATGAAATTTTATTTTCCTAATTAAAGCGTCTCACATTTCTGTTACCAATTATTTTAACAAACACTAATTTAAGCAGTAAAAACAGTAATGATAATTCATTACGATTCTGCTCTTCGTATAAAATTTAACGCCGCCCTTGATAAAAGACCGGCCAGCTTTATTGCCTTTTCCAACAACGCATCCCTTAGTTTTTTTATATATATATTTTTTTATTTTTTGCTGTTTTAGACGGCGAAAAAATCTCCGAGGATCATTATTTTTCAGGGGTTTTCCATGATAGAATCGCCCCGCACCCTGCTGTTGCTGGTTTTTTTAATCAATGTGAGTGCCTTGAGTAATGAGTGTTTTTTTATGTCCCGTTTTCATTTCCAACATTTTAAGTTTTTTTTTATATTGCTATATCTATTGTAAAAGTAAAAAAAGGAATGCATCTTCTGTCTGTAATGGGACCAGTTGCAGCAAAGATGTTTAAATTGTACGTGATAGAAATTTTGGCGAAGATGGAATGGTTTCTTTTTTTTTTTTCTTTTCCCTCTGTGCATTTTCGATTAACGGAATTTTTAAATCTGATGAATGTTTTTGCACGGCAAGATCAAACGATTTTGCAGTCAAAACAGAAGAATTTTTCAGCTCAGACTTTTATTGCATTTTTTTTTTAAAAGAATGTCTAGAGTATCAAGAAAAAGAAGATTAGATTAATAGAAAATATTTTTTGTTGCTATTTTAAAAGGAAAAGGTAACAGTCATCCATCATGCACACAGTTTCAACCCAGATCAAGTTTAAACTGTAAATAATTGGGATTATAATAGAGCGAAGAAATGTCAGCTTTTTATTCACTTTTAACTAATAAAAGATGTCCCAAAATTAACGCAATATTTGCATTTGCCACCTTTTGTGCAGTAAAGTGTTGGCAATTCTATTGAAAAACCATATGACAACTGATAGTTTAGGGTTAATAAAAATGGAGCGTTACACGATGTAACAACGTATTTTTATGGTCGAACAATATTTCAAAATTAATGAAAGTCTGACGGCCACAGTTCGAAAACTTGAGATTTACCCCCCCCCCCAAGCTCGTGCGATTAAACACCATTGAATTTCTTTTTATGAGGTTATTTGAAGTCAAAGGTATATGCCAACAAGCCTACAAGTACGCGTACATTGAAGGAGAAAATTCGACGCTGTATCAACGAAATTTCAGCCACATGTATGCAAAATGGGCATAGAAAATTTCGCAAAAGAGTGCGTATATGCAGCAAACCCATAAAGGTCATTTTCCCTAAGTGTTATTCCATACATAACCTTGTTTACGATTCAATAAAAATGTAACAATTTAAAGAAAAAAAAACGGTACTTTATTTCATTCTAATCTTGAGTTTACACATTGTTCTATCGTGTAACGCTACATTTTTACTAATCCTGAACTATTAGCAGTCAAATGGTTATTTTAATAGGGCTGCTAATACTTTACTGCACAAATGGTGGCAAATTCAAATCTTACATTCATTTTGGGTCACCCTTTATATTTGTCAGGTCTAATGAGTTTATTCCTTACTATGAGTAGAGGTGAAAGCGGCGGATTTAGGCAAGTTTCGGCCCTAAGTGATGCAGGGTATAAGGGCCCTCTTAATAACTAGTCAGTTTAGTCTCGCAATTTTAATTTCATGAATATCATAATAATTTATTCCAGTGAATTCTTTATTTTAATAATTGTTTAAAAATGTATATGTTTATTTATTTATTTAATTTATTTTGTCATGCATATCAGAAAAAAGGTAACATAGGAGTAAAATTCTCAAAAGATTAACCATAATTATTTGTTGATGATTTCCTTACTTATAAATGAAAAAAAAATTATTAAGAAATAATAAATTTTAAATAAAACATCATCAAGAATTATTATTTTTCCTGATTTTTTTCTGTGGAATATTATATAATTAGCTAATGAATATTTAATATTTTAATATATTATAAGGAATTAGTTACTTGTGTTGTAATGATTAATAATTTCAATATTTCCATGTGCACAAGGAATAAATTGTTAAAGTAGCAGTGGTTGTAGTCCTAATGTTTTATAATTCAAGAAACTGTATATATTTTACAAATTTATTTATATGACAACAAGGATAGTAATATTTTTACTATCTGCAGTTTCACTTCCTCCAGAGATCCTAGTCGAAAATTCACCACAAGTCTTAGAACAGAACTAATTATTTCACGGCTAAGTAATATGATTTTATTTTGGTACATTTTAAGCCTTCCCCCTCAAAAAATATTACTTGTATGGACAGTTTCACTGTAATGGCACTAAAAAAAGTATCAATGACTAATTTCGAAACCGTAAGCATATACATCAAATCAGGACAATGCTCTAAATGTTATTTTTGTTAATAAATATGAAAAAAAACATGTCAATTTTTTACAGTTTTTCGTTTCAATTATCTATATGTCATAAAATATTCTTGACTTATTAATAATTTAATTAACATGTTTCTAAGGAGTACAGCGTACAAATTGATGAGTTCTGAATCTTTTAATATCACTATTTTAGGCCATTTCAACAGCCGTATAATTTAAGATCCAAGACATTTATACGATTTATAAGATATGAGCTACATAAAAATTTATCTTTCAAGTTTTTATTCCGAACTGGAAATTAACTTTCCAAGAACTTTTGGTAGGTTTATTCTATTTGTATCCGAAAAGGCCATAATCCTTGCATTAGAGGTTGGTCGTTTGACTTAGAGTTCTGGTGTAGAAAAGCTACCACTGGATGATAGGCTAAAACTTCCTGACCCTCGAGTGGGATTTAAATGAATAAAAGAGCGATTCAATTAATCAAGGATGATAAAGGGATACGTTAAAAAAATGTCTATTAGACGAACATACAATTACAGCATGACACACAGCATCAAGATATAGAGTATAGACAAACTCATATACTTTGACAACATTCTACAAAATATAAGATATAATTATCATATAAATAAAATCAATATCTAAAAGACCGAGCTTCGCCCAGCAGTTTTCTTTTTTTAAATCGTGTTTTTTTTGGAGAAAATATTTAGATACGAATCACATACTGATTATATATGAATAATTTTTAATCTTTTCTACATATGAACTGGTCAGTTAAATAAAAAAATCATGAATGCACTTAGTTTAACACGTTATTTGAAACAATCTGCTAGATTACAGAAATCATTTTACAGTTTATCTATCAGTACTTATGTTTTTGAACTTGCATCCAGCTATACCATAGTGAAATCGGGTCCGAGATGGCGCTGCATGACATTATCAGCATGAGGGCAGACAAAAAAAAAAGCTCTAATAGTTAGTTATAAAAAAAAATTTTTGTGTTTTTTTGTGTTTCATTTTTCAAGGAAAACACTTATATAGATAAACTTAAAAACAATACATTCAATTGAACCAAACAACATAAAAATAATTGTTTATATAATTTACAAGATTTTTCCAATTGGAAGTATATGGTTATATCTAGTGGCTTAGAAATTGGACCACGATTCAAGTGGGTCACCGTCTTAAAATTACTCAATTTAAAAAAAAACATTTAATAACAATTACTCAGATTTTAGTAATCGTAAAATAATAACCGATCATAGCTATTACACACACACAATAGCTATCTTGATTACTTTTAGATGCAGATCAATGTAATGGAAATCGATACAATATTTATCGTATTCCACTGGTGAAAATGAAAAATAAAGCAAATACAAATACATACTCCATAAAAAGTTAAAAGACAAGAATTATATGTAGTGACAAGCAGTACAATAAATTCATCTTCTCAGTCAGTGCTAGAGATACAAAATAACTTTCTCTTATCGCAAAAGCTTCTTGCTGAATAAATAATTCGAATGTTCCCTTATGCCTCTGGCACTCTCAGTTCTATTTTTGTCTTTGCCGTGTCATAAATTGTTTAATTCTTATGGTAGTTACGAAGTTCTGGAGCAAATACATTAGTATTCTCTAATCTTTCAAGAATTTTCTCTTAGAGAATTCATTCAAAATAATTTTCATAAAAAAAAATCTTATTTTTTGAAAAGTTAAGTCGTTTTTTTTTAGAAAAAAATAAGTTGTTGGAGAAAAATTACATAGATAAAAGGATAAAAAAGGACTTAGGTTCGTATACTAATTTTACATTGATGAAATGTTTATTAAAATTATTAAAAAGAAGAATTATTAAAAAGAATTATACGACCTCCAAAGTTAGTTTTTAAACTCTCGTGAGATCGACAATTCAATTAAATGTGAGAATTGTTAAAGAGAATACTAGATCTTTAAAATGAATTTCAGACCTCTAAAGATTCTAAAATTCCCTGAAATGATAAAATTAATAAAAAGAAATCCATGACCTTCAAAACTGATTTTTAGACCTCTATGAGTTCGAAGAAACCTATGAAATGCCGGAATTATTAAAATGAATTCCATGAATTCTAAAGTTTGATTTAGATTTCCTTGAGCTCTAAAGAGCTGATTTGGGAACTTTATTTGTATCAGTTTATTTTGATTATTGAAACATGTAACAAGGCAGAAGGATGACATTTCATATGTGGTTTTTACATCGAAAATGCGGATTTTCGTCAACTTTGGGAACGGAATCTGTTGTCTGTTTTTCTTGTGTATATATGAATTCGATGATTAAATATCCAATAAAAGTTAAAGACAGCATTTCACATATGATTTTGTTACTAGAATATTAAACTCTAGTCAAATGTTGCAACAAACAGTCAAAGGATTGATTGAATAATGATCTGACTTTTCAATGCGAAATCTACAAAGAAATACACAGAAATAAAGATAAACATACTTTTAATCTTTTCAATTTAATCAGCAGGAGTGGTCTCCTCAAAATTTTCTAGCATATTATCTCATATAGGTGTTATCCCAGAGAACGCCTTACATGGTATTGACATACAATAGTTCGAAAAATCGACTTTGGGCGTGAATTAAGAAATTTTATTGAATCTATCGTGTCATCTTTGGCGATTAATCCCAGATATACGTTAATAGTATCTAAAAATTGAATTTATATTTTATACATGTTTTTTTCAACTGAATGAAACCAAAATTGGACACAAAACTGCACTTGTAGTTACAAAATCCCAAATCAAAATTCATATATTTTAGTCATTGCGTTTTTGAATTATCGCCTTTACTTGTTTCTGAAAATATGGACCGACAGACAGTCAACACTTTGTTGGATTTCGTTCAAAATTTGACAGGTGTATATACTATAGATAATAAATCTGTGTACCGAATTTTATCTATCGAGGTCTCTTCGATTTGCAATTATCGTATTAATTTATATTCGAAGAACCGGGCAGACGGACTTCCTCTGAACAGATTTTACTCAAAATAGGATGGAAATCTGTAAATTTGGTGTAAAGACCGTATCCAAATTTCAACCATCTAGCTCAAAGGAGTTTTGAGTTATCTTTGTCACAGACAGACGAATATTTTTCAAAAACGTATTTTTCAAATTAAGGGAAGTCTAAAATTTGGAGACTCGTTAAAATCTTGAGCTCAAATTTTTTGAAGATTATTACACTTTTTCTATACTACTTATAAGAGAAAGTAAAAAAAAAGTATAACTTGTTTTAATTCTACATACATACTTTCTTTATTTGAACTGGAAATAACTTTTCCCCCCTATAGAAAGCAAACTTGGGAGAATGCGATTTTATAGTCAGAGTAACGTATTAATGACGTAACCCTACGCTTAAGAAGCGTTTATTGTACTTGCATTCATTTTTAAAAGCCAGTAATTAATACAATTGTTTACGCTTGTTTAAACGAATATGGAGTGAGACACCCAGTAATTACTTATCTCTTATAATATCGTCCAAACTATCCAAAACTATGTAACTCTTTCAAACTATTCAAATTATCCAGCGGCTAACTTGCCTTTTTTGAAAACTTCGACATGTTTCTTTGAGGTTTAGGAAATAATTCATGGTGGTTAGAAATATTTTCTAGCTCATTATATAACTGGCGAGAGAATAGTTTTAGACAAAATAATGACTTTTCGATGATGCAAATGTGTGCGGGTGCGAGGATTCAAAAGTTAAAAAGGCATACAAATCTTGAAACTAGGTTGCTTACTTTTTGGTAAAAATGAATCCGACTAAAATGGCTGTATGTTCTATAAAAATGATTTATTTAATAATGTATGTGATCTATTATCTATTTAAAAGAGTGTACGAGGGGTTAAAAGTTAAAGACAAATTCCTGAAACTATATTGCTTATTTTTAAGTAAAATATTTTTATAATGGCTTTTAAATACACATATATTAGTATTCAGAAAGGCATAATTTTTCATCTCTCTTGATATTATATATATATTTATATATATATACAGGTGATCATAAACTAACTATCCTAATACAGTAACTACCACACCGTTCACAAGAAAGAAATAAAATTTTGGAACAAGTTATTTTGAGGTATGCGCTCAAGAATCATAAGAAAAACAACAGTTACGATTAAAGAGACAAATTTAAAAATCTTCAAAGATTAACACCAATTTCTTTTTATTGGAATGTGTTTTCCATAGCAAAAAACAATAAATAGAATTGGAACAATATCTGTAGCACGAAAATTACCAGCTCCTGACAGATTAAGAAGAAAAGAGAAAACAACTGTGATGGGTTTAACAGAGACGTGAAGTTCAACAAACTGCTTTCGAGATGGCATGTGCTTTGATTCTAGGTACCATATGCCGCATGCAAAGTGTCATCATGGTTGAAGAAGAAAATTTGTGAAACATAATCAAATGTTTTTTTTCTGTTGTTTCTGCTGCTATTGGTTATTTTCTTTTTTCCTCTCAGTCTGCATAGCGCTAGTGGTTTTCGTCCTGTAGGTAATGTTCCAATACTATTTATTGTTTTTTACTAAGAACACATTCCAAAGAAAAAAAATTGTGTTGCCATTTGAAAATTTATATCTTAACCGTTGTTTTTCATATGATTCGTGAGCGTCTACCTCAAAATACCTCGACCCAAAATTTTAATCCGTTCTTGTGAACGGTATGATAATTAAGGTCTCATATATCGGGATGGTTTTTTTCCCCATAATCATCCTATAATATATAAGATAAATTTTGTTTATATGCTGTTGTATACAAATCTTCAGTTTTTGTAGAATATTAATGAATTTAGCACATTTGGTCTTCAAAGCAAGAGAATGATCACTGGCGATTTTTCAGCACTTAAACTTTTAAGCAAGGTTTTGGTGTTTTTCATCGATATCTTCCGAAAACATTATTTCACAAAAAGTGATTTTTACATAATTTTAAAACGCAAAAATGTATCTTTTTAATGATATAAATGTATCTTTCATATCCAGAGAATTTATTATCTAATTTTTATAAATTTTTAAAATCTAATTTGATACACAGCCTACAACGTTGTTTTTTATTGTTATAAAAAAATTCAAATTAATTTCATTAGTTCATCAAACCATACAATTCATGCAATTTTGCCAGTGCTAAAATTCAGATCAAACATGCATTTCTTTGATTATAAACTCCGAAGTAGCGCGTACATTTGTATTTCGCAATGTATCCACTTTTTAATTTGCACGTGCAAAAATTTTTACTACACTGATTACAATAAATTCACATTTTTCTTTCTTACCAAATTTTTGAGGTGAAATTTAAATAATCCCTCTTCTTATTAATATTGTAACAGCCAGATGATACTATATTCTGTAAAATCAAGCTGGTCTCCATATGCGGTTAACATTAAAATAAATAAAGTTTTTAGATATATATTTTTTCAAATGTTGTTTCGTTTATAAAAAATATATATAATATTTATTTTTCCAAATACTGATATTTTTATTTTCGAAGAAGCATCTAAAGATTATTTTTATAAAGAAAAGAGGAATTAATTTAAAAATAAAACAAAATGTTTTAATAGCAACATAGCAGAAGAAAAAAAATTATAGTTCCATTAATTGAATGCTCAAATCCTTTCAATTAAGTTTGTCTTCCGAAATGTATACAAAGACGAACATTGTAACAAAGTCTGTTCATTTTCAAATAAGGAATTTTCTTTATATTTTTAAGTATGTTGGAATTCATTTTGTTTCTTTCAACACGTTATTTGCAGTTATCAAATCATAATTAACTTTTTCGAAAAATGCAAATAATTGAAGGTTTTTAAAATGGAAGGACGCTTGAAAAGCAATTAATAATGAATTTCCGGGTTTATTTTATAAAAATTGTGCTTCGTCTTTTGTTGAGTAATTATTTTTTGTATATTTGTCATTCCAATTTCCTTAAATTAAAACAAATTTCGATGAAAATTAGAAAATAATTTTGTTTTTATTAATCATTTTTATTTTGGAACTTTAATGAGTATTGAAAGAATAAAATATGGTAATTTTGTTTCTTTAAAACATTGTATTTTTTTAATAAGAAACTTAATTTTATCTTATAGTACGACATTTTAAAAGTCAGGAAATAATAAAATTTATCTATTTCTTTCAAAGTATTTCAAACTAATGAAAGCATTGTGCTCAGACAGAAAAAATGGAAAAAAAATCGCAAATGCAAGAGTTTTGTTTTTACTTTTAATAATTTATTTATTAAGAAAATTTCACCTTTATGCAGAGTGTCCACTTTTATCTTAAACTAATAGCTAATTTCTTGACCTTTAAATTTAGGTATATATTTCCAAATGGAAAAATACATTATGAGACTTAAAAAAATGATTTGTTTATACAGACAATAAATGTAATGCTGAAAGAGTTATGAAATCTAAATTTCTATACATTTCTCTGGTCGCATTTGTTATGCTTATTAGTAAAATAATTTTGATTCACTTATCAAGAAAAAAAATATATATAGCTCAATATTTTCAATAAAGTGACGATTTTAGGGTAGGCACAGACCGGTTAAAAAGTGTCAAGTTCATGCCTTTTGGTTCCATATGACCCAAAATGTATATTGCTTTTACTGACAAAGTGCATTTATATGTATTTAAGCATTTCACCAATAATAATTCAAACAGAAAAAAATTAAATGAAAATAAGAAAATTGTTATTTTAATCAAAATAAGCAAAATTTCAAAGAAAGCTGAATTTTGTCGAGAGCATACAGAATCACCAGGATCGAATGAAGATATGAACAATTGCGTATTAATATTTGATGGCAAACAGCCTTAGCATCAATAAAAGCTAGTGATCTACGAGGCATAAACTCAAGAAGATTTGGAGTATACCACCATACGTTTTAGCACCTTGACCTCGTTTATGTACCATATGTTTAGCGCAACATGCCCAAACATGGCTCTTGTGTCAGTAAAGCTCCAACCAACCAACAAGAAGAGTTAGGAGGAAAGAGAAAGATGGATTTTCTTCCATTTTTCGCCAAGCTGAACAACCTTTTCGTCGACTTTCCTTACATTTCTTCCGAAAGATGGCGCTTCATCTTGACTCATACCCCTTAGATATTATTAAGGTCTGGGGATTGCCCTGGCCGGTCAAGGAAGGTCACATGATGGAGGAAGAACCAGCACTGGATGTTCTTGGACTGATTCTTAAATCCTTGTCCATTTTGAAGCCATGACTAAGAAAATTTCATGCATACTTGGGGCATGGTGTTTGCAAGGTTGTCTTCATATTGAAACTTAGGCATGATTCCTTGAATCTGTCACAGGGCACCATGCCAATGCGAGAGACGCATCTTCAAACCATGACATTTCCTCTACCATGCTCCACTGTTGAAATCTGGTACAACGAGTCGAAACGAGTGCCTTGGGGACGACGAATCCACTGTATCCCATCCGTGATACGCGAAAGATGACGACCCTATCAAAAAAATGAGACGTGGAACGAGGACATCCGGACATAGCAACTTTCGTCGCCCCTTTCTGATCAAGTCTTTTCTTCAACTTTCAGTCTTCTTCTTCAGTCTTTCACTCACCGGCTTCATTTTGCTGAATGGTCAAATTTTGGATACTACGGTGAAAATCCAATATCAGCAAGAATATAGGAAGCTTTATTAAGCAAAACATCACACCAAATGTGATGAAATTTCAAAATTTTGCTATTTATTATTGTAATAACTTGTATTTAGGTTTATGGTACTTTAAAAAACACGGAATAGTCATTTAAATTGACTCGGAAGCTAAAAATAGTTTCTGACAACACTGGAAGAAAATATATTCGATAAATACGAACTTGACACTTTTTTGTTCCATACTTACCTTAAAAGAGTATACAGAATTACAAAAAAATACTGCTTTCAAATGTTGTACAGTTATATATCTGTTCCAACCCATAAGCTAATGGAAAAATATTCATTCATACAGTATTTGTATTGTTTATAAGAAAAGTTTTAAATGTTATTTGAAGCACTATTTAACACTAAACCTACCGGCATTTCACCGATACATTGGAATTGCCATTGGAAGCGGGTCAAATGACCCGCTCGTGGTAGCTTTAGTGTTAAATTGCACTTTAAATACATGTAATGACCGATAATGTACCTTAAATATACTTAAAGTGCAACGGTTTTGATGACGTAATGAGGCAGCATCTACGCTATTTGTAAAAAACTTAAAACATAATAAAAACTACACTATTTAAATGAATAACATTTTAATGACCTTTTTGCATAATTTACTTACGCTTCATGAGTATCGTCCGCAAGAAAATTTTGAAAAATACAATGGCGAAATCGGAAACTATTTCTATATCATTAAAATGCACATCAAATTAGCTTCATCGACCAATGTACTGTTTTTTTGCTATATCCTGTTTGAATAATTTTCGGTCACTAAATCCTCCAAATCCCAGATATATTCTGCAAGTCACTCCAACATGAATTTTTAAAAAAGTACTCCTTTTCGAAGCCACTCTTTGAGCAAGAACAATGAGAGGGTATAAAAATCTAATCTACGTAATCCTCCCAATCATCTAGGTGAAACTTTTAAATACACCCCATGAACAAAAGAGCACTTTCCGTGGCGAAAGAAAATTACATTTTGCGAGGAGTGCATTTAGAAAATGGAAGGGCGTGTGTGCGAAGATTAAATTTAGCAAAGCCCTGAGCCAGAGAAGGTTCCTGTAAGGCAATAAAAGAGGAAGATGAAAACTCTCCATGACTAGATTTCAGCAACGACCTTTATTTCTAGATGCAATACCATTATGCTGTTGCTGGCAGGCAGATTCAGTGTTTTAGAGCCTAGAAGTGTGACGCGTATTATAAAGAATGCATGATTTTTGCAGATTTTGTTTAGCCCATGAATCAGCATTTGAAATACAAGAGACAAGCAAACGATTTCATGTACATAAGTGATAAGAATTGAAGATTCTTTCAAAGTTCTTCATAATAACAATTACAGAAGGAATACATTTCAGCACATTTTCGACAAAAAATGTTGCAATAACAATGGAAAGATTAGGAAAAATAAATAAATTTCAATATCCGAGACGATAAGTGATGGTTCTTGCTTTCGCATATACAAGCTTAAAATGTAATTGTATGAAAAATTTGGCCTTAAACTTTTGATGTATCTCCACTATTTCGATTTCCCTGGGTCAATTTTCGGAGATATGTCCATATGATAACACCTTTGCCCATCCTAAACGAAAGGGGAGGAGGGCATTTTAAAAAAGGAATTGCAGGTGATGTAATGCAATGATCCTAAAAGTGCTAAAAATAGAATGAATCAGACAAAAGAAATTCAATATGTGGGTTTTCCTTCAAAACTGTGGCAAATTTTGGAAAAATTCGTTAAAGGAAAGATTGTGTTTAAATAATATACATGCACATGAAAAAATGTTGATTCAAAAGCACAATGAATTGGATGATCTGATTTTGATGCATTATTTTACCAATAGAATTATAGGATTGCATCATTTTTCACACTAATTTTATCAAAGGATTAACTGTTTTTTTTTTGTTTGTCCATGTGTACATGACCATAATAACTCAAAAATACGAAAATTCAACAGTTTAAAAGGATCAATTTAGCACGTTATTCTTACATGAAATTTGTAAGCGTGTGTTATATTTTGATTCATAAAAAGAACAGATAGTCTCTCTATCAATTAGTCTGACCGCATATAGTTGATACGATAATGCAGACGGTATGATATTATTCAGGGAAAAAATTGTCTAGTGGATATATGGAGAAAAAGTGCAATAGACACAATAATTGATTACAGACACACATTTGAATTGTATACCACATTATATAGTAAAACAAATAAGCATTTTTGTGTTAACTGTATGGCAGTGGCGTACAATAATTGAGGAGTAATGATCTTTGACATAAATTTTGTATGCAGTATCAAAACTGCGATCATTGGTAATTAATCGCTGACATATAGTTAATACTCAAGTACTAGAAAATAATATAGATTTTGGATGCTTATTGGCTGCCTTTTTCCGCCCGAATAAAACCGCAATTTAACACAGAATTACAACTGTAGTAATAAGATAAATTTTGATTTTTATAAATCATTCGTTTTTGAGTTTAAGTGCAGACTGAAGTATAGAACGACAATCAATCGTTCGATAGATTTGGTTCCATAATCAATATGGATCTATATTTTAGGTGCTTAATTAAGATACCAAATTTTATCTCTCCAGCTAGTTTGATTTTGAAGTTATTGCGTTCACTTTCACCCGGACAGATGAAGATATTTCCTCTGCAGATTATTTCATTCAAAATTTGAGAGAAATCTACAAATTAGGTGTTAAATACATATACCAAATTTCATCCGTGCAAATCAAAGCATTTTAAATTACCGTGTTCCACATTAATCCAAAAAGGCTTTTTTCGGACTCGAAGAGATCTGAAATGAGGAGATTCGTCGAAATCCCGAGTTTGAAATTTCTTGATGATTACATGACGATTCTTTGTATACAAAAAAGTAAAATATGGAAAGGTATATATATATTATATTTTAAACTCTTAATTTAATCCAAATTAATTTACAAAACTTTATCTTAATTTAGCCCATCATAACTTCATTCTAAAATATTCTCTTATTTCGTGATCCAATTCCCCTTTCGGTTTAATTAATTCCTCTGTAAAACTAATGCGCCATCAGTAGTACGTCTGAAATGAAAGTGATCCCTTCGGATCCCTCTTGAAAAGGTGTTAAAGGTCACCACGTGTATTGAATTGCCCGTGACCGGAAATCCTATGTCATATAAGACTAGTGATCATTTCTTTCGCGCTTTTTTCTTACTTCTGCTTTTGTGCCGCATTGCATCTGCTTGTAAATATTAAAGAGAACTAAAAATACAACGTCTCGTCTATGTCTTCAAACCTGCACTCTGCTTCAACCAAAATAATGTCACACACACACACACACACACACACACACACACACACACACACAC
>JAPMOR010051553.1:95255-119942 GCA_026543865.1 Argiope aurantia
TATATATATATATATATATAAATTCGAATAACATGATAAATGAAGTGTATTCATGATTTTAATTTTATTTAAATGACCAGGTCGTATGTAGGTAAGCTTAAAAAATATTCTTATGTAATCAGTATGTGATTCGAATCTAAATATTTTATCTAAAACACTTGATTTTACAAAAAAAAAAAAAACCCCTTGGCCTTTTGGTTTTTCAGTTATTTTTATTAAAAATAACAACAGACATCTTATTTCCGATTTTTCAAAGGAAAACTTAAAACTTCTCGGACAGTTTTACTTTTAAAGGAAATTTAAATGAAGAAAAATATAAAGGGTTTGACAAAATTCGATCTACACAATAATTCAGTTATTTGTATTCAGAATTAAAAAAAAATTAAAGCTTCTGATATAATTTAGAATTTATTTTTCGGAAAGTTTCCAGCTATTTCATAAAGCAAACGATAATAGTAATAATTCCACAATCCATTCATCAAAAGAATAGTGCACATCGAACAAATCCAAAGAACGGAACTACTTCGAATAAAGAAGAAAATATAAGCATATTTCCAAACAATTTTCCTCTTTTTTTTTAAAAAAAAACACCCCTCCAATTCATCTCAACTTCCAAGATAGCAAAACTTTAGTTTGATTCCCTGGGTTTGATATTCCCAAGGAAGCCGTCACATGATCTTATTTGACAGACGACCGTACCACGGAAATTTCGTTCTATTTTCTTCTTTTTTTCGGTCGAGGCGGTATTTTTTTTCTGGGATCTCTTTATTGTGCATCAAAAGCAATATGCCCTTTTTGAAACTAGTATTACAAGAAATTTGTTTTTATTTACTTTTTTGTCCGTTCAGTTTCCTTTTCCAAGAATTTGCCTTTTTTTTCTCTGGAAAATATTTCTTTGAGAAATGAAAGAAAGCTAAGAAAAATGAAATTTTAAGAGATATTCCGGAAGTGAAATTGATACCTCTTGCATTTCTGATCGGTGCAAGAAATGATGAAATTATTTCTTAAAGCGAAACAGCTGAGGTAAAAGAATATAAGTAAGTGAAATAAATTATTCTCAAAGAAATCGAAAAAATCTTTTATCTTTTATAAAATCTGTCATTTTATTTAGAATATTTTTTAAATATACTTATTACTAGATCATGCAACGATTTACAATTTTTTCACAAAATTTTACTTTTTTTTGCTATTTGTTATTTTTTTTTATTCTCGTCGAAGAATGCGAAAAAAGAAAGTGTTGTAATCGTTCAAAAATTCGAATTCGAGATTTTAGCAAATCTCCACTTTTGTGAGCTCTCTAAGTTCGAAAAATATATTTTTGACTTAATTCTGTTTGTTTGTGAATATGATAGCTCAGAAACACTTTGATCTAAACGTATGAAATTTGGCATAGATACTTTATCTCGCTTTTGTACATTTCTATCAATTTTGAGACGAAATCCAGAGTGTCCGGCCCTCCGAATACCAGTGATCGCGAAGACTACGATACGTAAAAGACTAGAGAGATCAAATTAAAAATGCAGCTCCGTACATAGCTCTAACCCAAATCTGACATAGTGTTGGCCTCCTGTCAGTCAGTACTTTCACATCATGTAAAAAAGCAATCACTCAAGAAAGCAATAACTTGAAATCTGGCACGTAATCATTTAGCTATAATTTAGTACTATGCAAAATTTTGGTTAAATTGGTTGGATAAAAAGTGTCCAAAATACAAATTCGATTTCCGGATAAAACTTTCAAATACCGAATACCAAGTATTAGTCGCCAAATATCGCGCAATAGATTCAGTAAGAATTCATTCCAATTAAGATTCATTCCAAAAGTCAATATTCAGCAATTAATTTTTGCCAATGAAAGCAAGACATTTTCGGACTTAACCTAGGCTCAGAACTTCGTACGGAGAGAGGAGAATAAAAGCTTTGTTAAAGAACATGCGAGAAAGATTCGGAGAAATCACTCCAGCTGATTGGAATTACATCTGTCTTTCAGTGATGAAGAATGTAAAATTTTGTGTGTGTGTTTTTAACTTCGAATCTGTAGATTTCGATTAAAATTATTTCATCATAATGTACGAAATACATCTAAAGGAAGACTTATATCCATACGACTGTTCCGATCCGTTAAGAGGCAGGTTAAAAAATTTGAAATACTGGATGCCGTGACACAAATGACGAGAACTAAGTTTTAATCTTAAAGGCCATCACTGGTCATGATGCAACCCTTCTAGGAGGCACACTTTGTCATCGGGAGAGAATAGCCCCCATTTCTGTACCCACCAGAGCAGCGAGAATCAATCATCATTCCGGAAATTTTTATCCCAATATCTGAAGTAAACAGAGGAGCAATCACAAACTGTCTACTCGACCAGCCGAAAGACACACGGAACAGCAACAACATCACTGGGGAGAATTGTAGTTGTCTTAAGGGCTATCACCGGTCACGGTACAACTCTTCCCTAAGGAAGTACATCCCGACATTGATGGGAGGAACCAGATCCCAACTTTTTGTGTACCCACAAGGGTGGTGAGACCATGAGAAAGAGGGTGGTACCACCATGCCGGGAACTTCTCATCCTCAATTATTAGATGCTATCCATCTGTATGTATATGAACATGCTAAAAAAAACTGAATTGAGCTATATGAAGGAAACTTTGTACACGATATATTCTCAAAATTTTAGATAAGTATTAAATTTTGGTCTAAATCTACCAAATTATTTTGGACTAAATCAAATTTAGTATGCGGTTTTATGGCAGAAATTTTATGTTTGGGATCACATGCTCTAATATGAAAATGAATTCTTTTTGTATGCCTTTTACAGCCATAAAATTTTTTCCACGATTTGAAACACCCTGCAGAAAAGAATATTTCAAAAGCTTCCTGTAAAAATAAAAATCATAATGCTCATAAAATTTGTCCCATGATTTTGAAATATCCTGTGTAAAAGAAAATTTCTAGTCTCCAGTAAAATGTAATAATATCCATAAAATTTATCCCATGATTTTGACAGACTCTGCAGGAAAAAAAAAGTTTCGAAAGCTTCCAGGGAATTTACTGAAGACAAGAAGTTATTCTAAAATAAACTAAGGTTTTGTAATAAAATTGTAAACATCTGCTTTAACCTTTGTGATATGAAGTAAAATTTTTTTTCTCTACTTTCTTTTAGCTTAGTTTAGAGTGAAAACTGGACTGAGCTTAAATAAGGGAGGTGCTTTGTTAGAACTACTTTTTTTAAATATAATATCGAAAGCAAAACCTACGTTCAAAGAACTACAATAAACCTAAAATAAAAAGAACTCTCGTACTAATTCCGAAACTAATGCAGAAACCAGAATTCCTGATTGCAAGAAAAAAAATACAAAAGAAAAATGTCTTGGAAACAAACACAGAAAAAAAAGAAACTTCGACAACAAACCTATAATCACCCGCACCAGCTCCAAAGAGACCCATCAACCGAATACAGGACAGAGTCTTGTATTTCGACGTTTTCATTTCTCTTTTTCCCCTACAAATATCTTCTTTCCCATTAACTGCTAACGACCCATAACGCCACCTGGTGTGCAAAACGATGACCAGTGGAACCCGTCAAAATGTAACGGAATCGATTGACCGAAAAAGACCTAAAAAGATGCCTTCGCTTTAGCCTGAAGGAATCTTTTGAATTTCTTGGGCGCTTTTAACACTTTTCGCTGCATCGACAATTCAGTTTCTTCAGCATGAGCAACAGCGGAATTTTCTTTTTCTCTTCAAACTTTTTTTCTCTCCTTTTCTTTAGGTTTTAGGGTTTGAAAACATTTTTCTTTTTTGAAATGGGAAGCTGGTTCCTCAAGACGAGTTTAAAGCGAGAAAGAAAAGCTCTTAGAACAGCAAATAAAAATTGCATAAAGCAGTGGAATTTTTAGAAGCTTATATCAAAAGGAGAGTTGGGAAAATTTTTATGGCAACGCTGTTGACATCGTTTGGCAATGTTAGGATTATTTTCTTTCTTCTGTGTCTTTTATTGTAGTTTTTAAACTGTTAAACGGATTTTTGTATATTTTCTAAATTTAGTCGCAGCTTTTAACTGTACTACTTAGCTCTGTATAACATTTCAAAAGGAAAAAAAAAAGCATTTTTCGTAACTTTATTTTTACATGGCCAATTTTATTAGCTTTCTCCAAAATAACTTTTTCGGTATGTTTTTTAGAAGAAATTCGAATAAGGGAGATTTAGAAAAATGTTTCTATTTCATTCAAATCATTTCATGCTTGTGAAGATGGAATTTCTACAATCGACTTTTCGTCTATTTTCTGACATACTGAAGATTTTAAATATTGTAAAATTTGTGTGTGTTTCTTCTAACAAGCAAAACAGTATTTTGATATTTTTAGAACTTAATTCTTAGTTAATAGACCAGCTTATTTAAATTTTTATTACTTTTGAATAACACACGCTGATTGTGGATTTAAAAGTTGACTTCAGTATTTATATTATAATATTTATAATAATGCATTCCAAATTGAAAATTAAAAAGTAAAAAGTAATTTATAAAAATAAATTCTACTTTTTAAAAAGCGCTAATAAAATCATGTGCTTAAAATGCTTTTTAATTATTTAAAACAAAAATTTATAATAAATTTGTTAAGTACTTTTTGATATACTATAACATTGAAATTTTGTGCATTTACATACATTTTCAATGGCAAAATACTATTTTAATAGCCTCAAAATTTAATTATTAGCATTTTCCTAAGTAGCGACATCTGGTGATGAGTTTGAGAAGCAGTAGATAAGATTAACAAGTAGAAATTAATTAAAATAAAATATTCTTCTGTTATATATTCTAATACAAATATATTTTTAAAATTTATCTTTAATCAAATTTCTCTTTGTTTTTCACTTTCTCGAGCATTAACTATATCAAAAAAGCATTGTAATATATTATATATGACTAAGTTACTTATAGCAAAACAAAAAACTTTATGCCAATAATGTATTTACACATTCTACACTTCTCAGAATGCATGCATATATATATATATATATATATATATATATATATATATATGGTATTTATTCTATACACCAAAATTACCAAATTATTGATAAAATCTGGCAAAGAAAGAGATAATTTTCCAATATAAATTGCCATTTTTTTTTCGTATGTGACAAAAGTTGATAATAAAGTACCATTTTATGCTGAAAAAAATATTGAAACACTTTTCATGACAACATTTTGTCGAATATATCAACCATCCTGAATTCTCCTTCAATACTTATTATAAAGATTTAACGGGCCCTGATATTTTGATCTATTTATAGTTAAAGATAATAATTTACATGATAATGATTCCTGTGCTAAATCTGGCTGCAAATGATCAGATATTGGGAAGATGGTATTGATTTTTGTCATTAAATTTTCAAGTCACTTATCCATTAAGTGGTGGGTTTTCAATTCTTAATGTAAATGTTGCTCTTCTGCCAGAATTATTTTCTTGCAAAAGAACTTGAAGTTAAATTACTTATGTTATATATGTATGTTACTTTTGTACGTTTATATGTTATTACTTACTATTATGAACTATTGCATACTATTACTATTTATATATTACTACTTACTGTTATTTTCATATAAAGGAAAGCACTACGTATAGAAACAGTATATTTTTCAGATATTTCTGAATTTGAAAAATGATATATAATTGTTTAATAAATGTAATTTTTTTTGTGCCGAAACTTTGGACAAAACATTATTATTATAAAACATTATTACAAAGCATAATTATTATAAAAAAGAGTTAAGGCTGAACAATAATAATTAATATTTAAATAGATTTAGATGGAAATCGAAATATGTTCGAAGATCTTGCATTTTATTAGGTAGATTCATATAGGAAGAATACCTATTACAATAGTTCTCATGACACGACTCTTCACCTATCATAGCCCGAGAACCAAAAACCTCACTTCATTCAAAAGTCTATATATTAAGCTTATATATAAACTTATAACGGTTTACCCATATTATCTTGTAAACAGGATAACTATAGTAAATTTGTTTGGAATATATTGTTAGAAACGTAAAAATCTCGGATGAATTCATAAATGGCTCATCTAACCCAAAGGGGTGGAAATGGATGGGGGGTTGCAATTTTCCTTTCGCTATAACTTTCTTAAAATTGAAGATAGAAAAATAAATTCAATTAGCCAAATTAACGTCTCATTAAGATGAACAAATTTTATATATAAATGTTTTCGATAATTACAGTACCTTAGAAATTAGGGGCTGAAAAGTGATTTTCAAACCCTAATTTTGGCTGTTTCTATCATCAACAATTTATGTTGCCAGATAATAACTTAGATGTAAAGGAATCTACCTTTGCCTTCCAGCTTGCCGAAAGGAATTTTTTTAAAAATTTTAGAGCAACTGAACAGTTTTTCTGTGCATTCCAATGCAGGTAATTCGTATTAATTTACCATTTTCTTAAAATTCATTGGATGGAAACTCTTCGGATTTAAAATGAATGCCCCCCCCCCAAAAAAATGCCTGCTTTAAGAGTTTATTTATATCAGAATTGTTAATGAGAACTGCTTCATTTCTTGATTGAAACAAATATATTTTTAAAAGTAGTTCTTTAGATAATGACAGATTTTTACTAATGAATTATGAAAAAGAAAATATTTTTCGAATGATCTTACATATCTTTTAAAAAAGGCAAACTGAATGAAAATGTGCAATTCGAAGCGAATTCCAAAATATAGTATTAAAATTGTCTAGATAAATTAAGATTAGAAGTCATTTGAATATTCTTATAATTAGATAATTGGCTAAACAACGCATTTATTTTTCTGAGGAAAGAATGAAATTTCCTAATAATGTATTTGCTCAAGGTAAATGGCTACGTTGCAAAGTTGATATTTGCTGAAACTCTTGGATATATTTTTATTCAGTGTTTTAAGTTTTAAACATTTTCCTTGATAAAATTATTTAAATTTGTTTTTTCGCTGATTCCTGGAAAAGTTAAAATCATTTTTATAATTAATCATATTACATTTTTTGCTATCATTCATTTTTTAAATGCTGTTTTCACAAATTCTAAATTTTAGCAAAATTTTCTTACAAAAAGCATTAATGATTAAATTCTAAAGCATATTTTTCGGTTTAAATTTGGTGTAACAATTTATTAATATGTTCTGCAAATCCTCAGCCACTGAATAAGAAATCTCTTATTTAAAATTTTTTTTTCCCAGAAATTACAGAGTTTTAGAATGTGAAAAAAGTGAAAATTTCATGTTATTTATGTGTTGAACCTCGATATTTAAAGAAAGGATAGAAATGCAATATATTTCTTAATTTTGAAACTAAGTAGTATGTGTTCTTAATCATCTACTGAATTTGAAACAAATCTTTTGATAATCTTCTAAATTAAACATATTTTAAATTAATTTTATTTTAGCTCACCCGCAAAGAAACTTATTCTTTTCTAATTTTGAAAAAACACTTTTGAATTTTAATTAGTATATTTTTCTTTAAAAGGTATTTTTTTAATCAATTTTATGAAAAAATAAACGAAAGTATTTTACATTTTTTAAATGTTTATCCCTAATGCATATTAATGACTGTAAAAACAAAGCTTAAAAATGTTTAAAACATGTATATTTTTAAAGATAATTCGATAGATAATGAGAAATTTTTTACAAATGCATTAAAACAAAAATTTTTGTTTCAAGAAAATTCACAAATCTTTTTAAAAGATAAACTAAAAGCATTTGTACAAATGAGTGTCTTCTCCATATTACAAGAGAATTCAAAATCCTGATAATTAACGAAAAAAAGCTATTTTTTTGGGGGGGGGGGAAATGGATTTTTAAAATAATGTATTAACATTTAAACTAACCTAATACTAATTAACCTAATCAAAAAATGATTAGCAATATATGCATTTAAATATTATATTAAGATATCGTTGCTAAAATATATCAGTCAAGTTATGTTGTTTTTAATCGGAAAGCTTTTGTTTGCTGATTTTTTTTTTCTTCCTTCTAAAACGACCAAATAACTGAAGTTTGAAAGTTGTACTTACATATTTCTCGTTAAAGTCATGTGTCTCGTTAAAGTCAACTTTGGCCTTTTTTCGAAACAAAAAGTATAGAATTTTTCAAATTCAGTTTTGCATCGTGAATGGAATCTTGAAAGAGATAGGAGTTCATTCAATTTGTCTTAACAAAGAAAATAAACAAATTTTGCGAATATTGGCTAAAATTTGCTGAATACTTGGCGATTTTTTCATTAAACAATTGTATTAAATGCTTTACAAACCAAACTTCAGTTTATGTCATTTATAAATTTTCAAGTAACAACGAAAAATTTAAACTATATCTGTAAAAAATATTATTTTCGCAGACGAATAATTCGTTTCAGTCACTGCATTCTGATTTATTTCGTATTTTAGATTTATTTCATTTGAATTAAAAATTAAGGTCAAAATTAAATTTTACAATTTTTTTTCCTGTATACCTTTTATTTTTACCTTCTCGTATATGTAGTGTAAAAAAAAAGTATAGTAGTTGTCAAAAAATTCGGATTCGAGATTTTGACGAATCTCCATGTTTTAGAGCTCCCTAATTTTGAAGCTGCTTGATTTTAGAGTTCCCTGATTTGATATTTTTGGAAAATGTTAGTCTCTCTATCTGTCTCTCTCTATTAGTCTCTCTATCTGTGGCAAAGATAGCTCAAAAATGTTTTGAGCAAGATGGTTGAAATTTGGTATATGGTCTTTACTCCGAACTTGCACATTCTTATCAAATTTTGAGTAATATGTGTTCAGAAGAATCCGTCTGTCCGGCTGGTCGAATATAATTTAACACAATAGTTACAAAACGAATATAGATAGATATATTCGTTAACAGATATAATGTAGACACCTGTTAAATTTTGATACAAATAAAGCAACGGATTGACTGTCTGTCGGTCTATATTTTCTGGAATTAAACGCCAAAATTCCAAAATACAAAGACTTAAATATATCAAATCTGGTATTTAATTTTGTGACCACTTGGTAATTTTTTGCCAAATTATTGTTTCAATCGGTTGAGAAAACCGCCTGTAAAACATAAATTCGATTTTTGGATACTATTAACGCATTCCTGAGATTAATCGCCAAATAACGAGCCAAGGATGATACAATAGACCCAGTAAAAATGCCAAATTCATGCCAAAAGTTAATATTTCGTAACTATTGCACGTCATTGTAAGGCTTTCTTCGGCATGGCAAGTTTAGTGTGTGAGAAAGTTTTGAAAAGACAGATGGTTTTTTTATACATTTACGCATGCATTATGCAATTTTTTAAAATACAGCATTGTAGGTACAGCTAAACATGGTCACACAAATGAATTAATTGCTTATATCTTTCCGACAAACATTTTTCGGTCATCTTTTCTTATTTATAAAATATATTCAATGCTAACGACATATACATTTGTTATTCATAGCTCAAAATGTGGTTAGGTTGGTTGTTAGGTGGTTTGTTGAAACTTTAAGTTTGGAAATTCAATATTTTCAGTGAGGTAAAACTAGTGACCGTTCAAGCAAAAGATCCCAACTTAGAAGAAATTGCATCCCAGATGACAAACTAAAAGAAAGAAGAAGAAATCGATTTTCTTGAAGAGACAGTGATGAAAATCATTTCTTACATTCTGCCTGTGAGTTGCACAATCTAATATGACAGGTCAGAAGAAATACCTTCTTATTTGCAAAAAGAAGCAAGAAAAGAGGAAAAACCCTTGTATCTACTCTATGTGACCAAATATTGATAAACTACGGTCTGCTCTGATGTGCTTGTCAAGGTATTTGTCAGCAGAGTCGATTAAACGCACATCCATAAAATGCTGTTCGATTTTCAGCAATAGTTTGGTTCCTTATCTTTGAGGGTTTGCTCGCTGAATTATCTAAAGAATGGACTTGTTTTCAAATAAAACAGTTACAAATAAGTCTTTAAATTAAATAAATTTAACTTAACCTTAAACAAGATAGTTGTATGCGATTTGATAAGTGCAGTGTGAAAACCATTTTAGTTACAAGAAAAATCTTGAAAATGAGGGAATGCTCTTGTATTTATACTGTGATTCACTCTTTACACTCTTGTATTTATATTCTGAAAATCATGGAATAATTATAACATGAATGATTTAAAGATTGTTCTTTAAATGTATTAAATGACCAGATTTAGCATTACCAATGTTGCATCAGCATTTAGTATCGGTAAAATATTATAAATAAAACTTCTCTAATTATCAAAATGCTGAAACATCAGATTCTTTTAATCCCTAAAATTGATATGAACCAGAAAAATTTGCTTGTGTGACAAAATAACCCTCACATTTGTAAGAAAAGAATTTTAATGAAACTAATATTTACAAAAAAGAGTTAGGAAAAAATTTCCTTAAATTATCGTTTGTGTTTAATCTAGAAATCCGTTGAGTTGAGTTTAGGCTAAATCGCATACGAGACAATCATATAACATTATAGAAGTCTATAAAGGTCTATAATAATGATAAAAATATATGAGAAACTGGGTGTAGAAAATAATTTAGCAGAATGAACTCATGAAAACAATTATAGCCTAAATGATTTAAAACTTATTCTTTAAATGTGTTAAATGGCCAGATTTAGTATTATCAGTGTTGCGTCATCAATTAGTTTCGACAAAATAAATACTATAAATAAAACTTCTCTAATTACCAAAATGCTCGAATATCAGATTCTTTTAATTCATAGAATTGATACTGAATTAGCAAAATTTGTTCGTGTGACAAATATCGCCCACAGTTGTAAGAAAAAAAATTAATAAAATTAATATTTACAAAAAAAAAGTTCGAAAAAATCCTTAAATTATTGCTTACGCTTTTTTTTAGAAATTGTTGAGTTGAGTTGTTTAAATTAAATCGAGCACGCTACAGTCAGATAGTGTTAAAACTAATAATAGTAACTAATATATGTAAGAAACTAAGCATAGAAAATAATTTAGCAGAATGAACCCATGTAAATAATTACAATATAAACGATTTAAAGTTTGTTCTTTAAATATGTTCAAAATTCAGATTTAGAATTATTAGTATTATTTAGCGCATCAGTATTTAGTATCGACAAATTATTATAAATAAAACTTCTCTAATTATCAAAATGCTGGAACATCCGATTCTTTTAGAAATAACGTTCATAATTCTAAGAAAAGAATTTTATTAAAACTGATATTTAAAAACAAATTCGTTAAATTATCTTTTGCATTTTTCCAGAAGTTGACGAGTTGAATTGTTTAAATTAAATCACGTTCTCGATAATCAGATAATATTGTATAAGGTATCTATGAGAAACATGAACTAACATGAGAAACTGTGCATGGAAAAAATTTAACAGAATGAATTCATGGAAATAATTTCAACATAAATTATATAAAGCTTGTTCTTTAAATATATTAAAAGATCAGATTTAATATTCCTAGATAGCATCATAGAAGGACAAAAAAATCAATGAGAATGACTTGCATATGTGAAACATCGTGCATCGAAAATAATTTAGCAGAAAGATCCCGTGAAAATAACCACAGCCAAAATAATCTAAAAATTGTTCTTCAAATTTAAAAAAAAAAAAAAAAGGCGAGATTTAGTATAACAGATAACATTGTAAAAGTATAAAAAGATCTATGAGAATGACTAACAGTGGCAAAAATGCAGTAAATAATTTATCCGGAAGACCATGTACGAACCAATAACATTCAGCACTAGTTTTCCGAAGTGTTGTCTTTAACAAAATGCTTGCGTCCAATACCGTCAAGAAGAGGAACTTTCATATTTAGAAATATCGAAAAGCTGTCACAGAGTTAATTGTCTCCCTTCACCAATAAGTTCCGTCCAAATAGAAATATTGATATTTTCTCAAAAGCGGACAGCACAGGGGACTTTTCAGAATTTTTTTAATCATTATTCTGGCATCCTTTGTGAATTGCTTTCTTGTATTGGTTTGGCCTTCCCCGAAGAGTTTAAATTAATTTCACGCCGTGAAGAATTGCTTTGTTTTCTCTGTTGTGTTTTCACAGGATTAATTTACTTACAGGGAGAAAACAAATAAAGTTTCCGCGAATTAATTGAGTTTCCAGGAAAATGAGTTATCATTTGTTTTAGGATAGGAAGTTTCTTCGTTTCCTTATGCTTTATATATGCCTTTGTGTTGTGTTAATCGATTTCCTTGTTTTTGAATCTTTGTGGAAAGATGAGTAAATAATTTGGTTTGAAATAGTAGATGAAGCGTGAGTATTTCTGAGGGACTTTTTAAAAAAGCATTGATAGTTACATATTAATTTTTTTTAAACCCAAAGGTATTTTATGTTATGATTTGGAAATTAAAAACAATTGCATTTTAATAATAAAAAATACTTTGATGTACTTTAGATTTAATGGCCAATAATATGTCCTTTCTGAGATATAAACATAACATTAAATGGAATTTTGAGATAAAACCTTATTTGAAACGTATTTAAATTTTAAAAATCATTCAGGCTACCGATATGATTTAAATTTTGACTGTTGCGAGAAATTTTAAAAATACTTCTCTTCTTTATATCATTATACATGCGAACCCCAAATGTTGGGTAAAATATATC
Organism: Argiope aurantia; assembly: GCA_026543865.1. Lineage (NCBI taxonomy): Eukaryota > Metazoa > Arthropoda > Arachnida > Araneae > Araneidae > Argiope > Argiope aurantia. The sequence continues at coordinate 107,895 of JAPMOR010051553.1, forward strand.
CAAATCTGATTCCTACCTGTAAAATTAATTGAAACAAATAATAATCAATGGTCAGATTATTAGGACAATTTATGAATTTATTTTGTCACTGAGAAGTTGTTAGAATTTTAGAGTCATTAAACATAATGATTAATTTTTGAATATTTTTCAAATAAGCTTCAAGTAGGCAAAATTGAATTAGGCAATATAAATATTTGTTATAACATTCTTTGTTTTGTTTTTCTGCTATATTGATGTTATTGGATTCACTTATTCTAAATAGCTTTAAAGCTTCTAATAAATGTTTCTAAATAAATAATGAAAAGGCTTTGTATTTCTAACTATAGCAGGCGATTTTGGTAATAGAAACGTTTGCTGAAATGAAAAGTCACATCACTAAAATGGTGACAAAATCTTCTGTTAAATTTTATTTGTTTATATTTGGTAAAAACATATAAAAGAAGATGTTTTAATTTATTTACCATTTCAATTTTATAATAATTCCTTTTGCATTTCAAATGTGTTTAAACGACAATAATAATACAGATAGTCACGTGACTAGAGGGGATCAGACAAAATTCATCATGTCTGAAAACCAGAAAAAAATCGTCATAAAAACATAACATAGTCATTTGTAAGTTATTTCTCTTTTATTTCCGACCTTTTATGTATTATTAAAATACATTTTATTTTACAAAACTTGGCATTTATATAAAATTTCAATATTATAAGCCAATTTCAATAATCAATATATAATTTGATGATAATTGTAATAAAATTATTATCATGATTTAGGGCCTAATTTATAAGCAAAAATTGCTCATCATATATTTCAAGATATTATTATCAATCTCTGGAAGATGAAGATTATTTGTAACAAATTCTTTTCAAAATAAAAAAGATCTTTCCCCTATTTCTCTAAATGAAAAATAAAAACTTATCAAAAGAAAATGAGAAATCTCAAATAATCTAGCCATCATAGAATTCTTGTCTTTATTCCTTTTTATTCAAACGAAATTTTCAGGAAAATATGAAACTGTTAGAATTATAAAGACAATTCTCATTAGCCTAAGACATATTCTCAAACGGAGAAAAAATCATGCAAATGGTTTTAATTAATTCAGCATCAAAAATTTTCATTTTTCTCCCAGGCACGGTTTGTATTGATATTACTTAGTTGTGTTTCTTCTTAGATCGATTTAAATAAAAACTTTCGCTGATTAAAAATTATATTGTTAAGGGCATGCACGAAATTTAAAATAGGGTGTTTTTATTTTCTCGTGTACGTAGTATAGAGAAAGTAATCGTAAAAAAAATCGAACTCGAGATTTTGAAGGATCTTCATATTTTAGACCTCCTTGAGTTTGAAAAATGTTAATTTGCCTGTCTATGACAAATATCACTCAAAAATGCTTGGAATTTGATTTTGCATACGATATTTACACAAATATGCAGATATCTATTAAATTTTGAGTAAAATCTGTTCAGTGAAAGTCCATCTGTCCGGCTGTTCGAATATACTTTAACATCATAACTGCAAAACGAAGAGGGCTAGATAGATAAGATTAGATAGATCCGTGTCTATACTACAGATTTAACATCTATAGCGTAGACACCTAGAAATTTTGAACCAAAACCAATAACGGCTTGACTAGTTTTCGATCTGTACTTTTAGAAACATGTAAAAATGATCATTCAAATACGCAATGACTTACATATATCAAAATAGGTATGGGAATTTGTGATTATAAGTACAGTTTAGTGTCAAATCTTTGTTTCAATCGATTAAGAAAAACGTGCCTAAAGCACAATTTCGATTTTTCAATCAAGAGCATGCTGAGGATTAATAACCAAAAATAAACTAGCCAAGTATGACACGATAGACTCAGTAAAAATGTTTAATTCACGCCAATGGCTAATATTTCGAAACTATTGTACGCCAAGGCGTTCTCTGCCATGATAAATTTATTAGAGAGTATGCGGGACAATATTGGAGATACTATTCCCGCTGTTTGCTTCTAGAATTATCGTACACACATTTTTTGAATAAAATAATGTACGCAGTTGCTGGGTTTAGAGCACAATTAAACATATATCTAGAAAACAAACCCCATAGATTAGATACGGTCAGTATTTACAGACAGACACGTCGTGATTCAGTTGCCAAAGACTGAACTCGCAATGTTAGGGTACGTAGCCGCGTAACATAACCATTAAACAAAAATGATCACTCGCGTTCGCAGGTTGTTAACTGGTTTATGAAGCTACTACCACAGACATAATGCAAGTCCATGAACCAGCATCCGATTATTCCGATTATTTTAAATAGACAAACATAACAAAAACATAATAGCAAACTTAAATGAGCCGATTATTTAAGCAAGACAGACAGACAGCTTGTTTATTAAAATTTGCTAACAGAATGTATTATGAACAAACATTGTATCTTCATTTTGGATCGCAGGAAATGTATTACAGATAAATATTTTTATAATATATTTTCTTTCATGAAAGTAACCCGTTTTAAGCACGAAGAGAAATTCTTTTTTGCTAAAGAAAGATAATGTCAGAAAAGAGATGGAATGTTCTTTAACTTTTATAGTCCAGAAGTGCAGAAACGTCAAAATTATATCGGTAAATGATGAATGACTTACCGGCTTTCGATGACAGTGATTCCTGCAAATGTATGAGGGGTAAAAATAGAATTTTCGTGGAATAATATTTTTGAAGTATAAATAGCATCAATGTTAAAGATTTAGTTTAATTTTGAAATCTGAGGACCATTTATAAAAAAAGAAGGATTACTAATTCCGGCTGGATTATTCTCTTCTCAATTTGCACATACACTTCCAGAAAATGAAGGGATTTATGTTTAACTTATTTATAGTACGAGCAGGATCACGTATACATTTTCTGCCTCTTCAAATCAGCTAGTTGGATCAAAAATTTGATATAGATTTGAATTATTGATCACGATTACGCACCAAGTTTTATTTACCTTGCTTGCTGCGCTTTTGCGCTATCGTGCTGCGATAAAAATATCAAGCAAATAAATATAGAGATAAACAAACAATGCAGTCATTAATGAATTTGATTATAAATTTACTCTGCCATTTCTAAGATGATTTGAGTTCTGGTGCAGACATAATACTGGAATGCCCCGAATTTCTCTTTTAAAGATAAGAAAATTTTTTACTCCCTTCCTTATAAACCCCTTATAGCAGTCCACGTTCTCAATGGGTTAACATAAAAGAGACTCAACATAACTATTACTAACTAACATAACTAACTTCTCGAAAATCCTTTGAGGGTTCTCAGAAAACCTATGTGTCCACCAAATCCATCTAGATGATTGTCTCTCACGAACAAAGACCGCGCCTCGAGTATCAATGACCAAACATCTCGGGCACCCGCCGTAGTTTCGTTGAACAATTACACTCATGTCCATAAATTAAGGATAATGCAAGTTCATGCAAAGAAGGAGTCAGAACCAAAACAAATGTGACTTATTTGTAAAGCCTATTTATTAAACAAAAGGTAAAGAGTAAAAAAAAAGTGCTATATGTTTGATAACATTAATAAAAATTGCCAATTTTTGCTCCCTGGAGCGAATTACAAAAAAAAAAAAAAACCTATTTACAAAAACCAATATTACATGGTTGGTATGATGGTTAATACATAGTATGTCTCCCAGACGATGCAATGCAGTCTGTACAACGCCTAGGCATGCTGAGTATCAAATTATCGATCTGATCTTGGGGAATATTACACCACTCATCAAGCAATGCTCTCCGATGTTCAGGTAGACATGTGGAAGGTGGTTGACGGGCTGCAACTCGTCGGCCAAGCATGTCCCACACATTCTCTACTAGATTCATGTCCGGTGAGAATGCTGGCCAGTCCAAACGGGTGATATCCTCTGATCTAAGGCATTCGTTTACGATGTTTGCACGGTGAGAATGGGCGTTATCACCCATAAACACGAATTCTGAGCCCATGGCGCCCTGAAACAAACGTACATGTTGTTCCAGAACGATGTCCCGATAGATTTGGCTTGTCATGGTTCCAATTTGAACATGCAGGTCAGTTCTGGAACCCAGAATAAATCTTCCTCAAACGAGCAATCCTGCATCACCGTAATGGTGTCGTTCAATGATGTCCTCTTGGTGGTATGGCGATCTCCATATGAAAGTCCGGCGAGAATCAAACTGCAAGCTATATCTGGACTCGTCGGAAAACATCACACAAGCCCACTGTTGCGTTGTCCACAATGCATGTTCTCTACTCCAGGCTAACCGCAGGCGACAGTGAGCTGCAGTAAGCGGAACACATCTGGCAGGCCTACGAGCATATAGAAAAGCCCTAAGCGTCTGTACACGGTCTGCCTTGAAACTGTCTTACCAGTAGCTGAAGAGAGTTGATGAGACACATTTGATGCTGTGCTCCATCTGTTTCTATTGGCAGTAACTGCCAAATACCGGTCTTCATTAGGCGTGATAACTCGGGGGCAGCCTATGCTGTAACATCTACTCACATTACCATCATCTTGAAATCATTGTCAAAGTCTGGAGTTGACAGACACTCTGGGCGATTCCAAGTTCCTCGGATACTTCCACCTGGTACACCCACATTCCAGACGGCCGATAATTCTACCACGTAAAAAATCATCCAAATGCGTCATTTGTGTCATAACTATGCGGTTATTTCATTGAAAGGGCGAACAATTTAACTTCATTGCCTGTATTCCTTATACATCAATCTCTTACACTCTTGTTACTGTGGCGTACTATCTATGTCATATAGTGGCTTCCTGCAATTTGCATATGATTTTTGAAGGTGTGTATAGTCATTTTACGGGTGATATATGTATTTTAGAGTTCGATTTCCGCGTGACTCTGAATTATCCTTGATTTATGGACATGAGTGTATTTGGGGTCTTTCAATAAAGATAGAGTTAAATGCAGCTCTAAAATTTTAATGTAGAAAATATATAAAAGTTTACAATTTTAGTTTGTAGTGTTTTTAAATTAACACGTTCATGCACACACGAATAGATAGATAGATTAACAATCAACTGCTTAACACATTTTATACAGGCTAACATTTAAAAAATAGAATTCGATATATTTTGAGTTATCGGTTCATATATATACATTAAAAAAGGAAAACAATCTATGAAATAATATCTTAATTCTCATGTTTTTAATTTTATTATTTTGATTCCATTACTATTATTTATTTCCAAATATTATTACAGAATTATTAATGTACACTTATCCATATGTGCAAATCATCAAATGTCTCTCTTTGCCTATTTCACTTATCATTTCGATAGCATAAAGAATGCAAATGATGAGATAATCTAACTACACGATGATTTAATCCCTGTTGTGACATTATATCCTTTTCTCATGCGAGATTATCCATGAATTCCAAAATGAAGTTGGCCTCTATTAGTTGATTTCATTACTGTTTTAAACAATTTTGATCTTTTAAGGATACATTTTTCGGAACAAAATGTCCTTGCCATGAGCGTATCAGATTCTATTTCATTTCTTTTTTTAATCTTGAGTTTCATGTTTTCTTATTTTTGTTGACATAAATGACAAAAACAGATTTACAACAAGAGAACTAATATTGAGCGGAAGAAATCATATTTTTGATTCAAAGATTTTTTGTTATTATCGTCGTATTTGTATCCAAAATATTTTTTGGCTTTAAAAAAAATAAAAAACTTTCTTTTTATTTAAAAATTTAGATTTGATATTTTTCTCATTTATTGATTCAAATAAAAGTCTTCAAGTTCTAAAATTTATCAAAAGATTATTTATTTACATTTGGAAAAATATTGAAGCATTGCATATATATCATAGAATTTGCATCATTTTATATATTTACATCATTAATCAAAATAAAAGAACTGAAATACGACAAATGCAGAATACATTATCTTTTGTATTTTTTTTACTACTGTTGCAGTTGCCACTACTAATAAAAGAGATATTTACGTAATATTTTTATTTTAGAAACAGAAGTCATATTTTCATTCTAAGATGTTATAGATTGCAAACGATTTAAACTATTTTGAACAGCAATTTTATATGCTTATAGTAATAAAACTGCTATTTGAAAATAATATTGTAATGAAAAATTGTTCTTATTCTTATTTTCTTTATTTTTGTAAAGAAAAAAGAAACAATTTAAAAAATTTTCCTGCATTTTTTGAATAATAATTATATACTATTCAGTTAAATCATACAAATAATTATTTTGCAATTTTAATATATTTATGCAGTATTTTAGTATTTTTATAATATATATATATATATATATATATATATATATATATATATTTGAAAATGAAAGTATAATCTTCATTTCAAAATATTAATGACTTCAATTATTAGAAGCATCATTGTTTTTGCATTTTAATAAAATGAGCATTTTTAAAGACAGCTTAACAAAGTTAAATCTCGTATTTCTGTAACGGAAAAATATTTCGTAAAAACGCTTTCGAGTTTGAAGTATTTTGTTAATAATTAGGTTAAGTCAAAGATGTAATTATTGCTAACTAAATATATAATTAGCAACATTTACATATTTATCTAGATCTCATGATTAAATAATAAGTTCACTTTTTCGTCAGTGGTAATAAAGTCAAGGCTTTAAACAATTATTATTTTCTTTGATGATGTTTACCTCGTTTTAATTATATAAACCAAAACATCTTTCTTGCTTAAAAATTCTAAAGCTGTACGAACACGTGGTAAAAAAAGTGGTTTTGAATTTTATTTACAAAAGATAGCATTACTGTTAATTAGAAACTAATAACAGCGTACATTTCTAAGTCTGCAAGAAATATTTACTGATATATTTTATTAAATAAAATATAGCATCCTTTTTCTAACAATTCTGCGTTATTTATACATATGCGAATAGAAAATTTATAATAAAAAATCGAGGAAAATTAACTGAAAAAAAAACATGCTTCTTTAGTTTTGTATGAAAATGAATACATCAAACAATTAATTAAATTATTAAACTCAATATACTATTCCGAAATGCATAAATTTAGTCAAGGAACTATTATTAAAAAAATATCGCAATATAATCGCGTTAAATTTTTTTTGCTAGATTTTGCTTACATTTTCAGCAGATAATATTTTTTTTCAATTACCGTTCTATTCACAAAACAGCAGCAAAAAAACATATTCCACAAAGACATTTTTCTTGAATTTTTATACACTTTACAGAACTTCTGAAGGTCCCCACATTCAGTGATAAATGTATCCAGTGATTGAAGAATCTAGGGCTATTCTCTGACGCTCTTAACAATCACATTTGGCTACCGGCCATATGGCACTGTATTCGATCGCATAAACTATTCTAAAAGCTACTCTATTTTCTGTTAGCCCAAGGGCAAGAATAATTAATGGTTATGGTCCAGATATGTCTAACTCTTTTCCCATCAACTTTATTTCCATGTCTAACAGCCTGAAGGCCTTTCCGTGAATCTTATTGATAGGTCATAAAGTGGAGGCACAATTTTATTTTTTGTGCTGCTGCTACCTTATTCCTTAATTTTTATGGTGTTCCTAACTTCACCAGGATCAATTTACAAGTTGTTACTCATTCACTATACGTTATTATTCTTATTCCTTGAATCGCCTGATAATTCAGTGACCATCATTAAACTCACTGTTAGTCATGGGAGTTAGGGATTAATCGTATGGTGATCTGAAAAATAAAATGGAGGGCTACTGCATAATGCGAATCCTTGCAGCTTGGAATATACATGTAATATTAATATTATAAAAACGGAAACTCTGAAATAATTTTGTATTTATACAGCAATGAAAGCGATTACATAAGGCCGATTTAATTATGATGAGTCACATGCGATTGTAACACGGTATAATATTTAACATACAATCACAATCTGTGCTGTGGTGACACGTTCAATGGTTTCGGAATTGAATTTGCATGATTTAATGATGAATTAACTGTATTATAATATCGCATCAGTATTTAACGAACCATTTGATTGATTTCCCATATTACGAATGCTTTATAATCACATGCTGTAACTATATAATTTACTAAAAAGTTGGTTCTTATGAATTTAATAATATAGGGTTATCTAATATTTGACGCTCAAACTATTAAGGAAGATAGAAATTACCCCACTCCCCCAATTAATGTGGCTTACATCGCTTCAAATTTTCTGCAGAGAAAATTTAAAAAATGAGTGAGACGTTTAGAGATGAATTTAGAAATTTTAAATTTGTATTTACAAAATGGCTAAGACACACAAAGAAATGCCCCATCCCCGTTTGAGCTTTTATATCATACATCTTAATGGATTCAAAATGAAGCAGGAAATTATGGATTTTTTTAAAGGAATAACTGAAGGTCCAATTTTTGATGAACCGATACTTTGCCGTCAGTCTACCGCTGCGAAATCCTGTCTATACTGTTGCGTTCAGTGGTGGAAGTGTGGTCGACTGTACACAATAAGTCCACCGTTGTCTCTTGTACCTTCCAAAAGTCAGAAGAGAATAGTGGGTCTTGTATTATTTGAATAAAACAGACCTTAAAGTCATTAAAAGTTTGAAAACTGGTCATAAACATAATAGAATAATTTATATTTTGTAATTTATCATATCATATACATATTTTTTTATTGTATTTAGTATTTCATTCTGCTGTTATATAGATACACACTATTGATTAAATAATGAACGATCATGTGCATAAGTACAGAGAATTATTCTGAATTCACCTCAAGCTCTTTGATGATTAATTTAAACTATTTAATTCATGAAAACAGTGAAGTGGTTGAATGATTGCAATAGACGCAGTTGCTTGGACTTATTACTCTTAGAATTCTTATTTGATGCTTTTAGATTAAAAAGGATTATCACAATTTTTAGTATTCTATTACAAAATTAATAAGAGCTTTATTATTAGTTTCCTTTTCTGAGGTGCTTCTTTCAATGTAAACTGGGATGTTGGTTTAATTTAGATAGATCATTGTCGATTTTGGTAATAATACAAGATCTGCTTTGGAGAAAACCTCGTAATTTTGAATTATAATCAAAAATAAATTTACTGCCGTCAAAATTACTCTCCATAACACAAGGGAATTCTCGATGTTATGTTTAATATCCACTACACGTACACACACATTGTACATTTTTGTTGGAATCAAATAATGTAGATTAAGTCAGATCCGAAGCTAAGACATTATTTCCAGGACAAAGCGGTCTTGACAAAGTCGAAATTAATAAAAAAAGGAAAACCCAATGATTAAAATTGCTCTGTTCAAAAAGCTCTTGAAATTTTGTTCGAAAGAATGAATACAAATTTATTCTGTATTCGTCGAAGTAACCACTTTGTGTAGCCTGAATTGTAAAAATTACTATTCTGGAAAAATCCTGGAATGTATTCTATTGGGAGAAAAATTAATATAGACAGATTCAGTTTATTTGACGTTCTTTTCACAATAATTTTCCTATGAAACTATGCATATTGCACATAATTCAAAGAATGCTAGCAAGCTTTCTTGAGCGATATCACCCAGTGTCTCCATCATCATTCGCTTCACTTTGGTATGTGAGAATCTAATTGCTTCTAAAGGAAATTCTTCATTCGAATAAAAAAGACACTTAATGCGAGATCAGAGGAATAAATTGATTGAAAGTTGATCTCTAATGATGTTGATCTAATTTCACTCCAGCAAGCTTTCTTTAGCTATATTCTTTTAGTGTCACCATTATCATTCACTGCATTTTAGTACATAAGAATTGTTACTTCTGAAGAATATTCTTCTTTCGAGTAATAAAGATACTTAATGCGAGATCAGAGGAATAAATTGATTGAAAGTTGAGGTTTAAAGATGTTGATCTAATTTGACTCCAAGCTTTCTTCAGCGATATCCTTCTAGTGTCTCCATCATCACTCGCTGCACTTTGGTACATAAGTATTATTGTTTAATAGAAATTCTCAATTCTAGTAAACTTCTTAATGCGTGATTAGAGAAATAAATTGATTGAATAGTTGATATTTAATGATGTTGATATAAATTAACTTCAGAAGGAACCTGTAGGCAGGCTCATTACCATAATGAAGCACATATGTCTTTGCCTTCTTGGGACAGGAAGTTAAATGCTTGTGATCAAATGATGTATGCTACACGCATGCGCTGAATCTACTTGAAATGGATGGGACTTTTTTTTTTTTTGTCAAATCAGCTACGTAATATTCTTTGCTAATTCTGCGAATAACGGTATAATTCTTTTATACTTGGAAAATTTTTAAAGTTTCCGGAAATTTTTAAAACCAGTAGTAAATCGAACTAATCTTTTATGAAGAAAATTTCTACGAAATTTCTTGGAAAAAAAAATAACAGATATATTTTCCAAAAAAGAAGATAAAGAAATAAACTATCTACAAGGCAATATATCTTATTTATTCCCATTCTTTACGGTAGGAAAGAAAGATGGAAGCAACAGCTACCGATTTTCTCTTTTCCGTAACCAAATAAAAAGCCTATAAACTTCCGGAATGGTTTCCTGAACACAACATAGTCCTATTACTTCCTTCTGCTTTCACTGCCTACGACTGCTGAGGCTATGAAATTTTAGTGGAAGTAAAAATTGCGCTTGAAAAAAAAACTATTGTCCATTTTAGTTGCTGTGGTGGCAACAGAATGGGAAAAAATTTCCCAAAGAAAACACGTAATGATGTATCACTGTATTGGAGACAGTTCCTTGTTACTTTGGACTTTTTGAAAAGACCCATAAAAGTTTTAAACTGCTTCAATTTTTCATCAACTTTTATTTTTATAGTTGTTTCCTATGACCCTATGGGGTATTTTGAAGGATTTTAATGGCAGCTATTATTTACAGAAAGTAAGCACGTAATGCATTCGAAATACAAATGTGTATTACATGTTTGTGTATTATATCAATTTATTTAATGGAAATAAAGGATTCAGGTTTACTGACGTTACAGTCGCCTCGTAAACATCATCAATTGCCATATCAATAATAATGCCAATTGTCTTTCTCTCTGATGTGACGCCATGTCATTTTTTTTAATTCTCTAAGAAGCACATTGAAAATTAGCACTACCCCGTCGTACTTGAATCATGTCACAGCATCTTTTGGACCTATTGTGAAATTAAGTGCGGTTATTAAAAGAGAGAATTTTCCAAAAACAATTTCTGAACACAAGAATATTCAAGGAAGTTCGAAAATCTTAAGAAAACCTAATAAACAGATAACAAAAAGTAATTAATTTTTCGGAATTAAATATCTTTTTTTTAGAAAGGAAATACTCAAAATGCTAAGGAACTAGGTAAATATTAAAACAAATGTAGTTGTTTTCAAAAATATTTAAACAAGGAATTCTTTAAGAATTACATTAGTATTGCAAAAAATTCATTAAAGAATAAAATTATTTTTTTTACAGAATTCTTTAAAGATTAATTCTTTATTCATGAATTCGTTATGGAATTAATTACCTTAGCAATTGATGAAATTCTTTCACTTATTACATCAGTAATCTATAAAATGTTTTAAGGGATTACATATTTTAAAGAGCTCATTTAGAAATTACACGAATGTTTTATAGAAATATTTTAGGAAATGCATCTTTAATGAATTCGTGATGCATTCATATTAGCAATTGATGAAATTCTTCCAGTTATTACATCAGTATTTTATAATTTTTTAAAAAGAAATTACATATTTTAAAGAGCTTATTTAGAAATTATACTAATGTTTTATAGAATTATTTTAGGAAATACATCTTTAATGAAATCTTAATGTAATCATATTAGCAATTGATGAAATTCTTCCAGTTATTACATCAGCATTCCATAAAATCTTTTAAGGAATTACATATTTTAAAGAGCTTATTTAGAAATTAGACGAATGTTTTATAGAAATATTTCAGGAAATGTATCTCTTATGAATTCGTAATGCAATCATATTAGCAACTAATGAAATTTTTTCAGTTATTACATCAGTATTATGTGGAATTCTTTAAGGAATGACATTAGTA
>JAPMOR010051553.1:132169-147094 GCA_026543865.1 Argiope aurantia
TTTTAATTAGTAGAGATTTTCAGAAATATATTTTTTTCCTTTCTTTGAGAAGTCCCTGTTTTAGACAACCATCTAAAATATTTACAACGCCTGATTATATGCACTCATATGTTTGGGCAACTCTATGAAATTTAGAAAACAATTAGAGAACATGATACAAATTCTGTGGTCTATTGCTTCATTCCTTTTAAACCACTAATAGCTTAAGTTTCGATGGGGGGGGGGGGACTATGATCGACGAATATCTGCATACACTTCCCGAACCTCTACTATGAAAAACATCGCAACAGGTAGCTATTAGAAATTTACACATAATGGGTTTAAGGGATAATGCTCTAAGAATGGATATGCATAAAAACCTGAATTTTCGAGGATCTTAAAGGAATGATAAATCATGCTGATATTCAAATAATTCTATGGTACTTTCGCCTTTCCTGTTTAGCAGTAGAATTGCCCCATTCAGATTCATTAAAAATATTTTTATTATGATATTTGTCTGCTCTAAAAATCCTATTATTATTTGGATCATACTATCATTTGCAGCGATGAAAATAAGGAAACAATTATCGAAATTATTTTTAAACCCATGAATAACAATAAGCCTAGAATCATAATACCGTGGATAAAAGGAGCTGTGGAACGGAAGAATTATTTCATTCATGAAAAGAATTTCCATTCAGACGTCTTTAGAAAGTGGGATTCCATTTTTTTTTCTTTTGTGCTCTTTCAAAACGTCGATTTTAGAGATGGGCGAATAATCTCGAATGAATACGTTAATATTTTGAAGAAAAGAACTCATGAATTTTGCTAACATCTGCCTAAATAAAATTTCAGTCATTATGTCGTGCTGTCACAAGATTTGATTTTTCTCATTTCATTTTGAATTAATCTAAGTGAATTGAATTGTCTTTATTTTAGGAAATGAACTTCTATTTCATTGTTATCGTTTTTATTTCATCGTTTCATTCTTTATTATTATTATTTTATTAAAATTATAATGATTTTCATTATTTTATTAAAATTATAATTATATTTTTCTTTTATTATCTTATTAAAGTTACGTTAATTCTTTATTATTATTACTTCATTAAAAAATCTCTTAATTCATTTTTATTATAATTTAATTAAAGCTTTGCTAAATTTTTTAAAATATTATTTTGCCAAAGTTAGTTTTATTATTATATTTTATTTAAATTTTGTTATTATTATATGTTTTATTAATATAATGGCGAAATAAAAGTCAGATATTTTTTCATTTTATAACTAGGCAGGTTAACTGCGTTATAGAAGACGAGAAATGAAGTGAAAATATAATTCAAAACGAATTTCTACAAATAAAAATATATTTTGTGAAAGAAATGTAATCATTATAAAATTCTTATAAAGAAAAAAGTGAGTTAGTTAACAAATTTTGACGAACCTTCAAATTATAGATCTCTGTGGATCTTTAAATCTTATTTTTTTGATTAAAATTTCTAAAAAAATGTTTTAAAAAGTAACTGAAGGACAGAATATAATTTCCTAAAATTATTCAAAATAAAACTATAAAAATCATGGGATTCTGACAGAATTTTTATAAATATATTGAAATTTTAATTGCATTTATAATATTGTTTTATTTTTAATGAATATTTTGAAATATTCTTTCTATGCTTATTACGGCTAAATATTCTAATGATGTTTCCAGTGTCTGAATAATTTTATTTTAGCCTGAATATTTTAAATAAAATATTTATTTATCTGCACTTTATAATAATTTACATACTTTAGAACTATTTCGTAATGAATCATGCAATAAGTATTTTTCGAATTCCCAATTAGATAGCTCTTTTTATATGGGACGTGAATTCAATCAAAATTAATCAAATAACATAATTCAGAGCTGAATATATTATATTACTTTTATCTTCGTTAAGGGACTATAGGACCTTTAAACCTTTAATATTTCACTTTTTTATTATTTCATTTGATAGCTGAAACTCTTCTGAACATTTTTTGGCATTGTACACGTGTGTACGTTAATTAGTTTAAAAGACAATCAAAAACATGAAAGTCACTGTTGACTCAGAAACGTTCACTTTAAAGTCATCTTTCACAACATTGCATTTTCAGAGATTCCTAGCAGGATTAAACAAAAATACACAATAATAAAAAAAAATCAAAGTACAATATAACAAAGGAAATCAATTATACACATAATAAATTAAATCATTCAAAATCTATGTATTATTATGTATACTTTTTTTCAGTGCTTCTAATATGCCAAAAATGCTTTTTAAAAAAAGTGTTATCATGTTTTAACTAATAATGTAATGTAATTAATATTAGTAAAATAATTCCAGTGAATCTATTAAAATATATTAAATCTTTGCATGATTATGAAGTTATGTTCTTTGAGAAGAAATTGGTGTAACGTTTATCAATATAAGTTGATTATTTTCTGAAAACTTTGAGCGCAAGTAAATTCTGTCTTCGAACATGTTTTTTTTAAATAGGAAACTATTTCCCTGACTTAAAAATTCATAATTATGTAAACATAAAAAATCTATTAAGTTAAATTTTTTTCTTATGTTAGGCAGAATCACATTTGACCAACTTTCGAGAACTGTTTTAGCTGTCACAAGTCCTATAGCCTCTTAATTCAGAACCTGCACTTCTATAACGCAAAAAAGAAAAAAAAAAATCCAAAAAACCTGCATACTAAAACTGGTATTCTTATTTGATGTTTAGAACAAAAACATGCAAATTTATTACTTAAGGGTGACTACTTTTTTATGAACATAATTTACCTTTCCTTGTTTTAAATTCAAATACTAATATTTTTATAATATTTTTGAGTCTTTTTTTTTATTTCTTAATAGTTGATATAGAGACCACTAAGATAGAAACTTAGTTTTAATCGCACAACACCAATATCTGTAGTATCATTATAGCAAGAATTATTTAAAAGTTAAATCACTGAATATCCCAAATGTAGTTCAAGGATACAACGGTTAAAGTGACCTATTTTCACCCACATAAATATTCACTTCCTTTTTCAGTTCATCTACAATAGTATACTCTCAAGGCCAAATTTCACTCCCTCTGAGCAACAGCCTGGTGTCGAGATTAGTTAATACCCTTCGTGATTCGCAATCACTGGAGTGGCGGTTAAATTGGTAATTGGTGGAAGACTTCTGCTTCTAACAAAACGCCTTTGGGGAAATTTGAATCTGATGGATTGCGTGAGGGTCTCTCTCTTCAACTCTGCAGGATTAGAGACCAAATCCCGAATAATTCATTTGGAATAGGATAACTGGGGTTGTTATCGCGTTTCTGGGCTTCTTTCCCATTTAGGTTCCACGTCAAGATGTTGAAGTTTTCGCCTTAATGTAAGATTGCTTTCTGGTTTCGACTTCCATCTTAAATATTGAATTTTTGAATGGTTTAAACTTTCTCGATATGTTTGAAATTTACTTTGAAAATTGCTGGAGGGATTTTGAATCAAACCTTTGAGTTATTTTAGTGACATAATTAGAGCAAACTAACTTTCCCAAGATTTCATCGAAGTGCATGTAAGATATGCATTCCAAAACTTTCGAAATCTAGATAGTTTCAACTACTACGCATTTGTAGTGCTAATTTTTAAAGTTTGGGTAACAGTTTGAGGCATGATATTATGTCGGAGCTACTTGTTTTAGAGGAAGTTTTATAAACTTTAAAAAAGTTTTATATTGCGTAATACTATAGGTTGATACAAACTGAACCTATATTTACATATTTCCTTGGTAAAAAGTATATAATGGATCAGAAACAAATTTCTTATACATTCTGTTCTGTTCTGTCCCACGGAGGGGGGGGGGGGTCACCTCGTAATTGATAAATGAGAAGCTTTCAGCTTAGTGATTGGTTCTTGCCATTCTTGTGGGTATACGAAAGGGTGAGGGTGACTACTCCCATCGATGACGGGATGTAACTTCTTAGGGAAGGGTTCTACCGTGGCTGGCGATGGCCTTTAGGACTCAACCACAATCATCACCAGTGTTGCTGTCGCGCGGTCCGGTCATTCAAGTTTTTCCATGTGCTTTCGGGCGGGTAGGAGAAGTCAGTCTATGATATAAATTCTGTTCTGAGTATTGGATTTTAATTTCAGAAAGAAAGAGGAATTCTTCATGTTTTGGCCAATAGGAGGGAAATATCACAAACGAACGAACAGATTGCTTATTACTTTATCGTATAAAAATATTCGAATAGAAGGTATTGTACTCGTTAAAATATTGGAGATTTGGACGAATCTTCACATTGGAGATCTCCCTGACTCTGTGAAAACGTTCTTGGAATTGTGTCTGACTGTCTGGAACAAGATTGACAAAAAAAATGCTTCGAACTAAAAGAATAAAATTTGGTATGTAGTCTTTATATTACATTAATACATTTCTAACTAATCTTGAAAGAAATTTATTCAGAGGATGTTTTTCTGTCTGGTTTCCCAAGTATAAGTGAGCCTGATAGCTACAAAAAAGTAAAAAGATAAATAAAATTTGGTATACAGATTTCGCATTTAAAGCATAGATAATAAAGCAATTTTGAATCGTATTTGTTAAAAGGTAACAGTCTGACGGTATCCTCTAGGCTGCCTTACAAAAGGTCTAATCTTTTCTAAACATACTATTCTTCTCCGAAGGTTTGAAATAGTTTTATAAAAAATTGTGTTAATAAAAATACCACGGTGAAATCCTTTTATATATCGGAATATATAAAGTGGAGCAGATGCATTTAGTACTCTGGTTAGAATATGATGAGCACGCAGTTTAAAAACGAAGTCCTGTGGACAAAGTTGGAATTTTTGATGATTTCTCAGCAAATGTGGCAATTTGCACAAATTTTTATTGCAACCCTAAAAGGCATTTGTAATCATTTCTTGACCCCGTCGGGATGAAGAATGTTTGGCGAGATTTTGTTCAGTTGGCATGATTTTACTCTACCTTTCTTTAAATCTTACTTATAACGTATTCGATGACAATCATATTCGTTAACTGCAAAGTTTAATAAAAAATATTTCAAAGAGAAATATACAGATTGAATAAATCTAAATACTTTTTAATTTTATGCCAATAACAAGTAATGCAGTGCAATTTCCTCCTTATCTTCCAAATTATGAAATATGTTTTTATTTTGAAATTGAAATTTCATCTTCAAGGGAGGTGAAATATGGTTAAATTTATTACACTTTCGTATTAGAAGCTTGCTCTTTCTTTTCATTAACCCGATAACGCATTTGATTTGGCTATTGAAAGAGAGAATTTTCACTATTTAAATTGAGCTACGTCATAGGTGCATTAAAGCACACAAACTACCTAGATATATTTAAGTATCTCTGATGATTTTAAGAAGTTATTAAACTGAAATCACAACAATGCCTCAAATCATATTTACAATCCAGTTAGAAAATTAAATGCATTCGCGTTTTAAATGTTTCAATTTTAGCAAAACTTTTGATAAATTATTTTCATTCAGAACAAATTTTCATTTACCCTAGACTAATGTTACGAAAATCAACAAGACGGTGCGTGACCAAGTCTGACAACCGCGGGAGCAGATGCCAATGTTTTATTCCACAAGAAAATTCTGAACACAGATAGTAAAACACAACTGAAATATACATAAAGACAGTACATGTAGAAGTAAATAGCGAAGTACTAGCAGAAAGAAAATCGCTTAAATTAGCAGTGCAACACAATAGTTATATTGTGTATAAAGCGATAAATATTTCATAGAGAATTCAGCTCATTCTTGCGCCTCTGCTTATATAGCCTCCCTAAAAGGCAATGATGATTAGACGGTTATCGTTGTTAGACTTTCTAGATGGTTGTCAGATTTTAAATTTTAATAAGATTGCAAAATTCTTGCATTTTCTTGAATATTCATATCTTTGCGAAAATAGCCCGAATGATTGCCAGATTCATTTTTTTGCCAAAGTGGCCAGAATGATGATCAAAGACCAGTGGTCATTGATCTGGAACATCTCTATCTATTAAAATTATTTGTGAATCTCTTTTCTTTACTATGAAATTAATTGTATAGGGAAGTATTATTACTGATTAGCTACATTATAAATTATATTTAACAAATTATGATGCTTTGTCTACTAAAAGGATGTTTTCTAATGTCCTACAGCTTTCAAAAATGTTACCGAAATTTCTAAACTGGGATAAACACTTCAACTGAAACAATTCATCGCTCCTTTATTGAGAAAATGTTATACTTTTGCTCGTCGTAAAAGAAGTTATACCACATTTTCTTATTATTTTAGCTCAATTCTCTTCTTTTTTTTCTCTCATTTTCTTTTTCTAAATCCAAATATATTACCTCAATTTTTCAGAAAAAGAGAACCACGCGTGACTAAGCAAAAAGGAAGGAAGGCATCTTTGAAAAATGCGAATGTCTGGGAAAAAAAAGAAGTTATATCTCTTCTCATTTGCGACCGCAAATGTCTTCCACATCGCTTAGAACGAAAAAAATGGCGCTGGATTAAAAATATTTTAATTCTGTTTTTAAAATGAGTGAAGACATTTTTAATATGTGATATATATTTTAATATGTGATATATATTTTAATATATGATAAATATTAAATATGTGAAGAAATTTTTTCCCATTGACTTAACAATATATATATATATATATATATATATATATATATTCGAATTTTTCTTTTATAAAATCAAATGTATCTCAGTGAACATGAAAATTCTTTTAGATGGATTAGGAAATTTTAAGTATAATTCAAATGAAAAATATTACAAATTTTTAAATTTTTCCTTGTTGATTGTATGTTCTAAGATTCTTTTATCTAGTTTCGCTTAGTTGTATAAAAACCCACATGGAAGCTACTCGAATGTTATCTTAAGATTTTGAATCTCAATCAAATCTGAACTTGTACCCCAATACAAAATTTCTACGTTATATTGGAAAGAGAACGCATGCGATGTATTATTTGGCGTATATAAATGTCGTATGTTTCGTGGTATCGCGTTACGAACCCGGAGCATTCAAACCTCAAAACTGAGATGTTACCATTAGACGCTAAGGCCAAATAATTTTTATAAATATTTTATTCGATTTATTTCTTGTAAATAAGTATTTGTTATCTTTGTAATACATTTTTTCATAAAATTATTTCCTGTCTTTCTTGCTTTCGTTTCGTTTTCTTTATTTATATATTTTGCTGATGACAACTTTGGAATTGTGTATAATTTTGAATTCTGCGTTTCTATGTTTGAATGGATGATTTGTTATATTTTCTTTCAATTTTTTAATTGCATCTGGACCTACAGAATCAGTTGACAAAAAGTTTTGTGATTAAACCTGGCATTGACTATTATCAACTAATTTATTGACTCTCGCGTAATATTGATGTCTCTGTTAAAATATCCTAAGCTTGATTTTAGTTAATTAAGGATTAGAATTTAAACTAAAATTTGGTTGGATTGAAGTTATTGATGCGGTTTAATGAGGATTTGGGCATGGACTTCGATATTTCGTCTTCATAAAATAGTGTGAGAAAATTCCAAGTTGGGCTCTAACAACACGATGCTGAATGGGGATAGTAATCCAGTGAAATGAATTCCAAAAAATCATCTTCAAAAATAAAATCATTTTTAATTTTTTAAAAATCAGATATTCTTATTAGCACGATCAGATATCTTTATTAGATATTGTACGATATCTCCACGATGTTTTCCGATATTTAAAATACTAGTCAATATCTTGAAGATATTGTAACAATGTTGCTGGACATTGGATGCTAATATGGATTGTTTTAATATCCAAAATATACTATATTTAATATAGTATATTATTAAATAATTCCTTTACGCAACAAAATGCTTCCATTATACGTTCTTTTTCTCTTTTCAAAAATTTTTAAATTTTCAGTGCCGGTCAATCTTTTTTTGCTCTTACTAAAAGAAAACATTTCCTAGAAAACACAGAAATAACAACTTATTCTTCTATACTATTTCCAAATATATTAATCAGTTGAGAGCAGATATCTCTTTCGAAGAATATGTGAATTTTGATACTGATATTATAATTATGAGATTACTTATAAATGATGAATTTATCAAATTGTATAGTTCTAATTTTTGAGAAGAAGAAGAATGTGAAAAGATATTCCACCTTCTTTTAAAGATTCAGTGGGCAATGCTAAAGATCCAATATTATTTTGTTTGCATAAACACAAGCGAAAAAAATTCAACAAACTAAATTAAAATCATAATGCTATATTTAATATTCATCATGAAAGATCGGTACGTCAGACGATGATTAAAGTTTTTCTAAATTAAAACCCCACTTGCATGCATGTAAATCATATAAAAAAAGAAATACATGGACGCTAGAAATATATATAAAAGTTGAAAGGTATACAAGCTGCTCAATATTTCATATTGATTTGTTTTTATCTTTAACAATACTTTTAAAGTAGATACGCTCATTGTGCAAAATGGTACAGCTGTATACAATTAAATTATAGTTAAAAATTGTACAAAAATCGATTATAAAGAATATCATAAAATTTTATTTCAAACTTAAATTTAATTTAAAATATTAAGAAGGTACGATATTAATTAATCCTAAAATATAAATGGCCAATTCTAATTATTTAGTGAAAAATGGATTTAAGGAAATAAAAACTGCAATGGAATTAATCAAAAATTCATATTGTAAAGTTTTATCTCAAACAGAATAGAAATTGATTAAATTATCTAGCATTTACAAAAACATTATTTGCTTTCGATAAACTTTAGAACAAAAAAAAATCAATGAATTAGAAAATAATTTTTTTTGTAAGCAGGTAACCAGAGATATAATAGTCAATTATTTTTTTTTGTCACCTGGAAGTTTCTTCCAAAAAAAAAAGTGAAAAAAAAATGGCTTTATAAACTGAATCCGAATTTTTCAAACACATTAAAAAAAGGAAAATTTGAACTTTCTCTAATTGTTACATTTAACAACTATCAGTTTTTCTTAGTAGCTTTTTTAAAATAAAATTTTCTTAATTCATCAGTTTTTCTTTCCAATATATACTTATCCCTTTATTTCAACGTATTCTGGTAATTTATTTATCTTCTTAATTAATGATTTCGAATAGCGAGATAAAATTCTCATTAATCGTCCGTCACAGAATAATTCTAAAAATCCCTGCGATTAACAAAACACCTTCAACCTAATTATCGGGCGGAAAAGGAGATTCTCCTCCCCTTATATCAAGAGTGTGATACGTAGCTTTTCTAAAACTTTAATCAAAAGTCAATTAAAAGTTGGGAACAGAGTCTCCTGACTTATTGCTTGCTGTCACTTTTGTTTGAGGAAGCGAGTTGACATAATAATAAAATATAATTTTCTGAAAAGGTGAAGAGTGTTCGTTTAATATGTCCGTATAAAAGTACCACATTCTGTATTCCATCTGTATCTTATCCTGTATCCTATCTATCCCATTTCCTTTTGTATCTTATTCTATATCCCATCTGTCTCATTCCCATTTGTATTTTATTATGTATCCCATCTCCCATGGCCATATGTATCCCATTCTGTATCCAATTTGTCTCATTCCTTTTCGTATCTCATCTGTCGCCTGCCTATTTGTATCTCATTCTGTATCCCATTTGTCCTATTCCTCTTTGTATCCCATTCTGTATCCTATCTGCCCCATGCCTATTTGTATCTCTTTCTGTATTCCATTTGTTCGATGCCCATTTGTATCTTGTTCTGTATCCCATTTGTTCCATGAACATTTGTGTCTCATTCTGTATCCCACTGGCCCCATTCCCATTTATAACTCATTCTGTATTCCATCTGTATCTTATCCTGTATCCTATCTATCCCATTTCCATTTGTATCTTATTCTATATCCCATCTGTCTCATTCCCATTTGTATTTTATTCTGTATCCCATCTATCCCATGGCCATATGTATCTCATTATGTATCCAATTTGTCTCCTTACTCTTTGTATCTCATCGGTCCCCTACCCATTTGTATCTCATTCTGTATCCCATTTTCCCTATTCCTCTTTGTATCTTATTCTGTATCCTATCTGTCCCATGCCTATTTGTATCTTCTTTTGTATCCCATCTGTCCTATTCCCATTTGAATCTTATTCTGTATCCCATTTGTTCGATTCCCCATTTATATCTTATTCTGTATTCCAATTGTCTCATTGCCATTTGTATTTTATTCCGTATCCCATATGTCTAATTCTCATTTGTATCTTATTCTGTATCCCACACTGTTCCATTGCCATTCGTATCTCATTTTGCATTCCATCTATCCCATTCGCATCTGTATCTCGTTCTGTGTTATCCATTAATCCATTTAAAAATAGTATATCTACTTAAAAAATTAGATTTTTAATTATTAAAAGGGAATTGCGTTAAAATAGTTAAATATTCATTGCAATTGAATTAGGATTTCTAAGATTACCAGAATAGAATGATTCTGATTTGCTAGGATAATCATATAGTTATTAAATCATATGAAGTCTCTATTGTGGTTGGCTTAGTAATTTTAGATAGTGGTCTCACCTGAACGACTATCTATTTCTCCAACCAATCATGTCACGAGAGCGAAAGCAGATGCTTGATAACGTAATACATAATATAGATAGACGGCGTAGATACAGTACATAACGTAGATAGACGGCGTAGATACGGTACATAACGTAGATAGAAGTAGACGTCATATAGATGGCGTAGATAAGGTACATAAGATAGATAGACGTAGACCTCAGATAGGCCTGCGAATCGGATCATCGATGCAATCAGAGCCTCTAATTTTCCTATTACGATCAGAATACAATTTTGAGTAAGTTCATTCCTTACAAAGGGATCACAGGTTACATGAACAAGTAATTTGCGTAAACCGATACTCTATCTCTTTCAAAATGCAGTAGGTCAGGATTGCTCTTCCGTCGAAATTTTTGTATTCATCCACATAACGATATCTCTTATAATATCACTTCCATAGCGAGGACGCTTTAGAAATGAAGATGAGAAGTTTACGGCATGGTGGTTGGTGCTCGCCACCCTGATGCGTACAGAAAAGGTGGGGATCCATTACTTCCTATCGATGATGGGACATACTATCCACGGAAAAGGTTGTATCGTTTCCGGTGATAGCCCTTAGGACTCAACCATAGTTATCGCCAGTGTTGGTGTCATGGCGGCCCGGTCATTCAGATTTTTCCATGTGCCCAGAAAGTGGATCGAAACTACCCAGAAAAGTTACCGTACCATTACTTACTTAACCCAGAAAAGTACCCAATAACTTTTTTACAAAGCACTCCAGGAAAAATTTGCAAAACCGTCAAATCGTCTTTCATGTTTCTTTTTTTTAAGAAACAACATATTCTCATTAAAATTTCTAACTAGGAATATGCGCTTTATTTCGTAATTACAGTAACAAATTATTCTGCATA
Organism: Argiope aurantia; assembly: GCA_026543865.1. Classification (NCBI taxonomy): domain Eukaryota; kingdom Metazoa; phylum Arthropoda; class Arachnida; order Araneae; family Araneidae; genus Argiope; species Argiope aurantia. Next base: position 143,625 of record JAPMOR010051553.1, read on the forward strand.
TTTTGCTCTTTTGTGTTTAAACAAATAAGTTTAAATAATGATAGCGTATTAGCGTTCACCGAGCAACAGCCTTCGTTCAATTTCAAATCGTTCTTTTTGGCAAGCTTCTTGGAATTTCCACAAACACTTTTAAAGCAATAATTATGATTATAATAACTATGTGATAATAATAATGGCAACATGTTCAGAATAAATTCTTATTGAAGTTGAAATGAATATAATAATGAGGATGTTTAAGAAGTGTTACAGAAAACAGCGGAAAGTATTCGTTCGTAATTAAATTCGTCAGTCCGTTTAATTATCATATTCGAGACATAAAATTTTCTAAAGAGTTTATGGTAATTAAAGTCTCTAATTATGGTAAATAATAGGGATTCTTTATAAATTGTCGGAAGCACAAAAGGAAGGCATGATATCCAAGTACAGAATGATTGAAATTAAATACGAGCTATTTAAGCACCACCTGAGCAAAAATTATAGCCTAAATCACAACAAACATTTCATATACATATACGCCTAATTATGAGACAACCATTTCGAAAATATCAGCAGGAAAATATCTCCCTAAAACTTTCTCACAAACTCTCCAATAAAGGTCTTATTTCCCCTTTCTCCGCATGACTTTTGTGGACTTTGGGCGAGGCCGCATCTCACTGATAAACGATATTTACGAAATATAAATTGTTGGCTTAAATGTAGCATTTTCACTAAATCCATGAATGATTTTGTATTTTGAAGGGATCTGGATCTGTGTGTATATCAAGTGTCCTTGCGTCAAATTTTGAGTCAAAATACAATATTTTGGATTAAGTCAATAAGATATCAACATGCTATAGCGAAAATTAAGAAATATAAGACCATATTTAAGAAGCAATCAGAAGTTGTTGTTGTTACTGATGGCACTTGTCATAGCCAAACCCACTACCGAAGCCAACGATTTAAGCCGAGTTTCTGCAGTAGCTTCTGAGGGTAAAGGCCCCTAAGCACCCGAGCGCAGAATTCCGACTTCTAGCTCATATGAAAATGACACTTACACACTCGCTTGCACAAGCGCTTTTTACAGGTGGGCTCTTTCACACACCTCACATAACACAAAGTAGAGAACAACCATGCCCGAACCAGGACTCGAACCGCTATGCCCAGACCACGGGGAAGATGCGCTATCCCCAGGTCAGGATGCTGGCACAATCAGAAGTTCTCTAAGTTAAAAAAAAAAGAAAGTTAATTTTTGCAGTTTAATGAATTGACTTTAATTAATTAAACTTACTTAATTTGGCTATGGAAATTTTGTTTGACGATTCTAATTTTTACCATAAAACATAATATATTAGTTAATTAAATCCTTTGTTATCAAGTGAGAATAATATGCCAATTTTCAATTTTTCTAGCTGATGAAAAAGGCTTTGGTGCTTGAAAGATTTTGAGAGGAAAGGAAAACCGTCGTTTTCTAAATATCGACGCATGAGTAATCTGATAGACGTGTGATTGTTTCAAACCAGTTTAAATGATTTAAATTAATTAAGTCAAACGATTACTTAAAAAGATAACAATGTTCTCGCGTGATAACATGAAATTTGCGGTATTAGGTTTTAGGTCATTAAAACCTAATATGATCTCATGGGATTAAAATTTAATATTTAAAAAAGCTAATAAATAATAATATAAGTGAACATGAATTAGAATTAAATTATATTTCACTTCAAAAAATGCATCAGTTTATATTGTAACGAAAGAGAAATATATTAAATTAACTGGCATAGTAAATTATTAAGTAATTAATTGATTTATTTAGGTGCTTATTATTACAAAATTTGAAAAATAGGCTATCCTTCCGATATTTTAACTCATAATTACTCGTCTTTTAAATAGCTCCTAATTAATTAGTTACTGTCTTTCATATTTAATATCTCATATAAATTTTGAATTTAGTTAAGCCCTAATAAGCATTTTAGTGGTTCCTATTAAATAATTTTCATTAAGATATTTAAGAGAGAAAAATTAATGCTTTAGGCCATAATAATTCTCTAAGTAATGGGTTCTTTACATTATTGATTGATATGTTTAAAGGTTTAAGGTTTAAAACTCTATAAATTTAATGTATCATTAATAGAATTTGCCGATAGGATCTGAGGTAAATTATTCATAGTATATAATGGTACGCTACAGTTCAAATAAATGAAATATTGCTTTAAAAACCCAAAATCTAATAGGATTACTGCATTAAGTCTAAGATAAAAGCGAGATGATGAGCAGGAAAAGATAAAGAATGACTTAGTTTTATGTTTATATTACTCAAACTTCACATTCTTACAGATAAAGGACGGCTCAAAATTAACGCAAGATTTGAATTTGCCACCATTCGCGCAGTAAAGTGTTGACAACACTATTTAAAAAACCCTTTGATAGTTGATAGCTTAGGGATAGTAAAAATGGAGTGTTACACTATAGAGCAATATGTGTTTTCATTGTTGAACATTATTTAATAATTAATGAAAGTCTTTTGGCCACTGTTCGAAAATTTGAATTGGCTCCCTAGATCGTGTGATTTAACAGAATTGGATTTCTTTTTTATGGAGTTATTAGAAGTCAAAAGTCTATGCCACCAAGATTACAACCACGCGTGCTTTGAAAGAGGAAATTCAATACTGCATCAACGAAATTGAGCCACATTTATGCAAAATGGGCATGAAAATTTGTAATAGAGTGTGTGTATGTGCTAGCAAAGCCGTGGAGGACATTTTCCCTATGCCATATTCCATACATAACCCTGCTCTCAAATGAAAATATAACAATATAAAGGAAAAAAAACCTGTTTTTTTAATTTAATTCAAATTTCGCGTTAACACATTGTTCTATCATGTAACGCTCCACTTTTTACTAACTCTAAACTATCAGCTGTCAGATGTTTTTTTAATAGGATTGCCAACATTTTACTGCAGAAAAGGTGGTAAGTTCAAACTTTGCTTTAATTTTGGGACAGCCTTGATACTTCTTTTATTTCTTAAACACTATATCGATATACATGATATTTTTTACAGCAACTTTCGTGTGCTAGTTTATGACGAATAAATTTGAGATAGGGTTAACAAGATAACAGCATATCTGGACGAATACACAGTCTGGTAATTAAATATTTGTTAGTAATAATTTAATTTTGTATTTCATTTAATTTTTTATTAATCATGCAATTAATGATTGAGAGAATCTTATATAAATATTTTATATGTGATTCTTACAATGATTAGTTCTCTTCAATTCCTAATCATAATTATTCTACCAAAAAGTCTCCCAGTTTAATCTAAGAATTCAAGTAAGTAATGATTAGGGGAATCCTAAAGAAACATTTATGTGTTTCTTACAATGACTAGTACCTTTCAAGCCCTATTTATAATTATTCTACCAAAAAAGTAACCCAGTTTAATATAAGAATTCAAGCAATTGTACTTGGAAGACGGTTTCATCATTCTTAT
>JAPMOR010051553.1:147104-158398 GCA_026543865.1 Argiope aurantia
TTTAATCTAAGAATTCAAGCAATTATACTTGGAAGACGGTTTCATCAATCCAAGGAAAATTTTGTCGTGCCAAATGAAATCCATTCAAACTGAAAATCAACTTCTCTTTCGGTTATATGCTAAATAGGCTGTTAGCTTGCATATTACTCTCCGTGCCAAGTGCAACAATAAATTTCTCGGTAGAACAATTTATTTTACAGGTCAGAATTTCTCTTCAAATTGTTTGGAGTCCAAATACCAATTAAAATGCTAATCAGATACATCGCTCCGCTATTACACAGTCTCGAAACCAGACATAGCTATTGATTTTTCGTTGCAACTATTGTTAAGACTAATGGGAAATGAACTGCACGGAGTTATTTGGAGCGTTTGTGCTAAAAAAGAAACGAATTCCGAGGAAATGTATTTTATTTTCTCTCCATTTATTGTTTTCTTTTTTTAAGCCCTTTGGCAATAGAAACAAAAAAAATCTTTTTCTGGTTTTACTATTTAATAAATTCAGTGCAATTCTAATACGAAACATATGATTTTTTTCCCTCGAAATTAACAATTATCTTTGGTTACATTTTATAAATCGTGTATTACTTCCAATTTAATACATTCATTTCTGTGATAATTTCTTTTCCGGAAAAATAAAATGTGGAATTTAAAAAAAAAATTAAATCCAAAGTACGATTTGGATGGAAGGATGTCTGCATTAAAATTGGAAATTATAATTTTTTTTATTGGTTTTTGAATAATATTTGAAATAATTCCTTTTCTTCATAATTAAGGAAGAAAAGAAAAAGTCCTTATGACATTTTTTGTGTTAGTAATTTGTAGAAATTTAATTATTTCTTAATAAAATGTAAAAAGACATCTGAATTTATTTGCAATGATTAAGTAAAAAAAGTTATATTTTTGCTATCTTGGGACTTCAAGACTGAATTCCGATTCTATCAGTACTGAATGTGTATGCAGGAGTAGCGTCGTAGACAAAATGTCTTTACATTAAAATGATCTAGAAAGGGATTTTTAGGAATTAGGGAAATTTAATTTTTCTTAATAAATTGTAAAAGGATATCTGAATTTATTTGCAATGACTAAGTAAAAAAATAGTTGTAGTTTTGCCATTTTGTGGCTTCTAGATTGAACTCCGATTATATCAATACTGATTGTGTATGCGGAATTAACATCGTAGAAAAATTTATTTTCTCTTAATAAAATGTAAAAGGATATCTGAATTTATTTGCAACAATAAGTAAAAAAAAGTTATATTTTTGCTATCTTGAGACTTCAAGACTGAATTCCGATTCTATCAGTACTGATTGTGTATGCAGGAGTAGCGCCGTAGACAAAATTTCTTTACATTAATGTGATATAGAAGTTAGAGAAAAAGGGTATTGGATTAGTTATTTGATTAAGATTAACAAATATCGATATATATTTATCAGCTGTCATTGAACAGTTGCAAATCAAATCAATCAATTTATAGTATATTTCGAGGTAATAACATTAGATGCGTATAAAGCTAATTGGTGAAGTTCAGAAATTGTCCATTCTAACATTTCAATCCTTGTTTTAATGTTATTCTTTCAATAACGATACATTAAAAAAGATTATAAATAAAAAAAAAATGCACCTCTATTCAGAAAATTATTCGCCGCACGATAATACTATTAGCATAATTCCTGCATTCCGATTCGCCAATCTATGAAACGAATGCTAGTCAATTAGTAATTTAATCATAGAATGAAAATTTTTCCTTTTAATATTATCAGATTTAAAAGACGGACTTTCCCATTACGAAATTAACTATGACCTTTATGAGCAATAGCCGGTTTAAATAATATCCAAATAAATATATGGACATAAAAATAGATTTTCTAGAAACAGACAAACATAAATTTCATTAAAGTCTTACGATACCATCGTCAACACTTTATGTGCTACTAAGTCCACAAATGTGATAGGCAAATGTGGAAAAAGTATGTTATACCAGAATCACCAGCTATCTTTAGCATTTTCTATGCCGCTCAGTCGACAAATGGGGTAACCAAATGTGATGAAAGTATACAAAATCATTTTGATCGTTTTCTAAGCCCTTAAGTCGACAAATGTGGTCACCAAATGTGATAAAATATAAAACACCATTTTCTATGCCACTGTCGAAAAATGTGCTGACTAAATGTGATAAAAGTATACTATACCATCATCATCAAGCTATCACCGCCGTTTTCAGTGTCGCTAAGTCCACGAATGTGGTATAAGTGTATAATACCATCTTCTCCTACTATCATTATCATTTCCAATGTCGCTAAGTCTACAAATGTGGTAAGTTAATGTGATAAAAATATACGATACCACCATTGTCATTTTATATACCGCTAAGTAGACAAATGTGGTAATCAAATGTGATAAAAGTATAAAATACCACCATCTCCGTTTTCTATACCGCTAAGTCGACAAATGTGGAAACCAAATTTTATTTGTTGAAACTTAAATCCTGATTCCAACTTGGCGGACATTTGGCGAGATTTTAATGTTTGCCACTATTTGACGGATATTGGCTAAAGCATGGCACCTATAATTTAGTTTCTACACACATTTATCGAGTAAGTATACAATAAATAAAAATAATGGAACGCGTGAATTGAGAACATCAGTTGTAAAAAACTGTAATGTTGAATTTATCATCTAAAACCTTTTACAAGAAAATGCTCTGAAATAATCAAATTCCTGGCTATTTCTTTTGGTTCGTCTGAAACTGTGTTAAATTTTCTATATTAGTTATAATTTTATAGACCAAATTAAATTAAATCAATCAAAAACAATTATTTTTGCTTGAAATAGTTTAATCTATTTTGGCTTCACAATGAGTGTCATATACTGTTTTAAGAGTAATACTTAAATGTTTTTGTAAAATTTCCCATATTTTTGTAGATGCAAAAAATATAAAATAAAAGTTGCAATATCAAAAAAAAAAAAAAAAATTACAATATATACTGTTGGAAGTGGCATCACAAATTAATAAATTAAAGGAGTGTGATAAGTAAGACACTTAAATTGTAAGCGGGTTTAGAGCAATTATTCTAGGCTGTACACCTTTATATTTCCCTTCCATGTTGCTACCATTGTCGTATGCTTGCCCTCTACAATTCATCATATCTAAATCAAGCTCGCTTTGTCTTTCCAATGGAGTTTTTGTTTGTCTTTCTCCAGTATATATTTTAAATATACTGGAGATAATATTAAATTCTCAATAAATATTTTAAAAGATTCATTTATAGTTAATCTTTTCCCTTCAAAATTTACATATCTAATAATGATTGAAGTTTGTTCCTCATGGGAAATATCAGGAGTATAATCCATTTGGATACTATAGTACATGGCTGCTTTTATATCGTTTATTTAATTTTGTTGAGGACTTCGTTTCCTAACGCAGAAATAATTTGTTCTTGCGACCTATGTGCTAAATGATGCACAATTCCATTTTTAGAATTTTTTATTTTGTTTATATGATCCATTAGCACAAGATCGCATTTATTTAATAATTCGATTAAACTTAAAAAAATTACATTATTAGACTTACCTATTATTTAGTGAACTCCTCGAAGTGGAAGATTATTTCACGCTAAAAATAGAATCACATCTACATTTATTTGAAATAGTAATTGGAGTCTTGCCATTTCCTTACTTATATTAACTTGATTTGTTTTATCAATAGTCGAACATAAATTTAGTCGTTTTAATAATTCTTTCCAAGCAAAAAACGAATTAATATGACAACTACAGCGTTCGTGATCTTGGATTACATTTGACAGCTTTCCAGTTATTATAGCCAATAATAAATCGTGTAGTTTGGTCATTTCCTCTTCTTTTTTGGAAAACAGTATAGAACAAAAACAAAATGCGGAGTCTTGCGTCTTAAATTAACCAGCTGCGAAGTTGAGTTTCACCATTCCGCATTTTTTTAAAGTAGTACGTAGTGGAAAATGATCTAAATTCAGCAATTTTAGCAAACACTCCTTTGTGTTGCACAGGTCCGATTTTAATACAAAGCATTCTAAATTTATCAGTTATAACACTTGACCATAAACTAAAATCATTTATACTCTCTTGATCATATTTGTTATTCTCATTTTTGTCATTATTTTCTGATTCGGTCACATTTGTATAAACACACGATTCTTCAACAAAATTCACCTCTTCAACATTTTCATTGCTAGACTGTGTACTTTAAGCTGAACTTTCTTCTCCATTTGAAGTTTGAATTGTAATTTCTGAAGTTGAAGCAATTTCTTTGCCAGAATTACTTCGTAGCCAAGAAAACAGATCTACTTGTGACTTCTTAAAGTTTAGCTTTTCTTCTTTTTTCTTTTCTGATAATTTTCTTTTTTGACACCCAGTGGAATATTTCCTTGGCGTGGACATGGTTATATCTAACAGTAATAAGCAGTTTATAGAATGAATTATCAAATTATTATATGCTATACTATAAGCTGTTACCTAGTAGGTGAGATAAGTTATTGTAAATCTATTAATCTTACATTAACACTATTTTGTACATTTGCACAATTCTATACTATATGAACTTCGTATATATCCAAATCCACCGACTGCTACATTTAAACTTCTTCCTTAATTCTTTTCATTCCGGTCCAGGACGGTGAAACAGTAAAGCAATTGATCGTTTAATTATCCTCGTTTTACTTTTTGCTTGAGCAACTTAATATAAATAAACATAATAGAGGCACGCATAAAAAATATTACATTAGATGCAGAAAAAGTATATAGCTGATGAATTTACAAGTCCATTTGAACCTCAGCCTCAGCCTCGACTTCTCCTCGAGCCGCTCTGTCTTAACATGTCTAAAGGGGATTTCTTTATTCATAAATCAACTTCCTCAGTCGAAGCTCAGGCAGTCACGTGGAAACAAACTTATATATTTTCAGTACGTGTAAACGCTATTATTGTTCAGAATATTATTTTAATTCTTAATCATGGTGGGGCCCCTTCAGTCGTGGAGTGCGGGTGCATAGCACCCAGCGCACCCCCCAGATGGCCGGCTCTGCTCAAACGTATGATTTTTTTTATCTATGGGTAAATTTTTTGACTTTTACGATTTTCAGACATCAAAACGTCTTGAACATGAAAATGTATCCTTTTGATGAGACAGTTATTTGGCAATTCCAATATTTCTTCTATTTTCAATAGCTGAGGAATTATAAAGAAAATCTTATGGGACAAAAAGGCAATAACCTAATCTGAACTTTTATAATCTGTTCTGTATTTACCATCTAAAAATGTTTAATTCGTGATATATTGAATGAAAAGGTTTAGATATCAGAACACCCAGTAGAACTACAGGAAAAATTAAATTTCGTATTCTTGAACAAAAATGTCAGACGCTGCCAAAACAGATTGAAATATATTTTTGACCTATTTAAATAATCGCAAATTTAATAACAAAGTTTGTGTCAGATTAATAACTCATTTTGATGTTACTCGAAAGTTATTTGGAACTGCAATTTTGATCCTAGGTCCGATGAACCAGCACACAAAGCTTCAAGTGACTCAAGTGGGACTCATATCCGTAGGTTTAAACTATAATAACCCTTTGGGACTGTAATTTTGATCTTAAGTCTGTTGAATTAGCCCTCCAAGCTTCAAGTGACTCATATATGTAGATTTAAAGTGTTACTCATATCTATAGGTTTAAACTGTAATAACCCCTTTGGAATTATAATTTTGATCCTAGGTTCAATGAACCAGCGCTTTAAGCTTCAAATGACTCAAGTGTAACAAATATCTGTAGGTTTAAAGTGTGACTGATATCTGTAGATTTAAAGTGTAACAACCCCTTCGGAACTCTAATTTTGATACTAGGTCCGTTGAATCAGCACCCCAATCTTCAGGTGACTCCAGTGTGACTGATATCTGTAGGTTTAAAGTGTGACTCATATTTATAGGTTAAAATGTGATTCATATATGTAGGTTTAAAGTGTAACAGTCCCATATAATTTATGTAATACAGCGATAGTTAAGCGAATTGGGTCCCGAGCTCTGAATTTTCCAATTTCGAAACCAAGACCCTTGAATCAGAAAATTAGGAAAAATAAGAAAATGAGGTATATTTTTTTGAAATTATATAAAGAGCAATTTTTTATATAAAGCAAAATAAAACTTTATATTTTAAATAAGGAATCAAAAACTAGAAATATTTATTATGCCTCCCAACAAATCCTACAAAATATTCATCAACTTTCTTTTTATAAATGCAGCTTCCCCTTTAGAATTTCAAGTTCAAAACATTCCATATCATTCTCAACGAAACAGTATTGATTGCTTGTATCGAACTGTACTTGCATTCACTGAAAAATAAAATCCTGCAAAAAAGCAGGAAATAAAAATGAAAAAAAAAAAGCGTTTCCCTCCATGGATTATTTATAGCAAACCCTGTACCTGCAAACCTCATGAATGTTTGATCAGAACTTGAAATAAAATCTCTCAGCTGGTTTTTCTTTTATTTCTTATCGTCTGCGACTTCCTTTTTTTCTTCCAAGATCCCTTGCGAGTGCGGTGGAGATTTTTTTTTATACTTCTTTTTTTGTTCTTGATTTTCCTAAACTTTAGAAATAAAGCTAACTATTCTTTTTCCGTTGCATCTGATTATCTATTCAAGAATATGAAGAAGAATTGGAACTTGCATTTTACAAGTGTATTAGAATTTCAAATGAACTAACTGAAACTCGGTATTTGTCAATTACTGAGGCGCAGATCACAGAAATGAAGACTTTTGAAATCTTCGAATCAAACAGATTCTCTGATTTTACCGTTATTTTTTTAATACTAGTAGAATTCAAGGACTATATTACTTTTAAAAATATTAATTTTAAATTAAAACAAAAAAATTCTTGATAATACTATTAAATTTTCTCTATGTACAACAATCTTTGTATGTAAAAGTAGTGCAAATTAATTTTGTTTTATTCAAAGTTTATTTTAAAGTTTTACAAAATCAGGGTGTTCCAAAAGTCATTGATACGTTATAAAATTAAATATTAAATCATTTGAAGGGATTAGAAGAGTTAGAGATAAAATTTTTCTCAAGATGGGAAATTTTTCAGTCTAATGAAATAATTTGGTCCCTAATTTTTCCTGCAAGTAAAGATGTATCTAAAAAAATTAAACACCTTTATTGTCTTTTGAATTTATATACTTCTTTTAAATAAAATGCCAAATTTAGAACTACATATTTTTTATTAATACTTGGTGCAAAAAAGTATTGACATCATTGAAAAAAAATTAATGGAACTGCACTCTGTAGTGAAAATTAATTAATTATCATGTAAGAACAATGCTGTTTTGGTTTGAGGTTTATGAAGCCACAAAATGCCCGGACAAAAAATTGTCGATTGATTGCTTTTGAGGCACCAATCTTTCGCATTTAGGGTTACTAGAAAATGATAAAGAAGATTTTCACCTATAGGTTGGCGATTTACCAACAACAAAAGTTACAACTTCGAGCTAATGTCAGCCCTGTACCCGATTCTCTTGTCTGGTCAATAAAGTGCAGAGTAGTAAGAATCTATCTCCCGAAGAAGCACAGAGAAGAATATATATATATATATATATATATATATATTCAGCTCAAAAGTAAAAAAAAAAGGACTTTTCTAAATAACCATTTTTATACAAGTCAGTCATACAATAGTGTCAAGAGATCGTCCCAAACCAATTTAAACTAGATTTTCGGAAAAAAAATGAAAAATGACCTCGAGATATAGTTAGCCGAGATTTTGATATCAAAATAAATAAACATCATTTTCTAAATATCGACCCATGCATAATCTGATGTAACTTGATTATTTCAGGCCGGTTGAAACTGGTTTTTCACGAAAAAAAATTAGAACATGGTTGATTTTGAGATGGTCACAAACCATCGCTTAAAATCCCCAAAAATGTTGGTGATTGCGAAATATGAGTCGTGCGAAAACATGGTGTTTCTCCATCGGACTGATAGCATGTGACTAAAAAAATAATGTTCTCACAAGATAACTTGAAAATTGAGATTGCAGATTTCATTTTTTTAATTCATTTTATTTCACGTGTGTGAATTACACTTTTAATAAAATAAGATAAAGTTTTTTCGTCCGAATGTAATATTTCGTATGATAAATGTTGAAATAGTTGTGTCAATTACTTTATAATCAGTTTTAAAGGAAAAATAATTTTGAAAAAATAAAATATTTAGGAAAATTTATTCATAAATTATACAAAACTAATTTTTTTTATTTCAGATTGAACGCTATCAAATTCATCATTCCACTTTTTTGAAACAATTCGACTTATTTCAAGAACTAATAAAACACAAAATCAATGCAGGAGAAATTTTTTAATGGAAAGGCAAGTAGAAACATGTTTTTAATTTATCTTTTTCATCTGAAAGCGTCTTGCAAAAAAAATTATTCAAACTCAGAAAATTCTGATAAACTTTTTTTAAAAAATTTGAAAAGGAAGGAAAATTTGACTCTCTTTAATTAGAGTTGTTACACAATGCAATAATCAATTTCTCCAGGTAACTTTTTCAAAAAAATTTCTTCATTAATTAATTTTTTTTCTCAATGTTTCTTTACTTTCTCTTTACACAAATCCTTCAAATGTATACATGTATGAAAATCTTTCTCTCTCATGAGAAAAAAAGATGCTTCAAATTCCTAGTAATTCTTGCATTCAAACGTACCGGGTAATTTATCTGCCTTTTTAATTAACGGCTACACATCGCGAGATAAAACTCATTAATAGCTCGCGTCACTGAATAATTCTAAAAATCCCTGTGATTAACAAAACACCTGCAGCCTAATTATAGAGCGGTTGTGGAGAATCCCTCCCCTCCCTCCCTCAAAGCTCACGAATTTGATACATAGTTAGATTTTGTGAAACTTTTAAAAAATTCAATGAATACTAGGGCCAGAAATTCCTGACTTACTGATTTGGTTGTTTGAAGAAGAGAGTTGATTTACGATGATTGAATTGTATTAGAATCCTCTGGAATATTGAATAGTAATGGTTTATTGTGTCTATATATAAGATTTGAACGATCGGATTTAGAATTTAAACGATTTTGAGATTAAAAATTTTTTTTTTCTTTTTCTAAGTATTGACGCATGCGTAATCTAATTGTTATTATTTCACACTTGTTTAAACTGGTTTTTCATGAATAAAAAAAAATTCTGAACACGAAGAAAAAAATTTTGAACTCGAATCGATTTCCAAATGTCCAAAAACCATAGCTTTTCTAAATGTTGGTAAATGCAAAACACGCTGGCGTCCTTGCATAGGGGTAGCGCATCTTCCCCGTGATCTGCGAAACCCGAGATCGAATCGCGGTTCGGGCATGGTTGTTCTTCATCTGTGTTCTATCTGTGAGGTGTGTGAATGTGTCCTCCTGTAAAAAGGGGTTGTGCAAGCGAATTTGCGAGTTTCATCTTCATATGAACTAGAAGTCAGACTTCTGCCCTCGGGTGCTCAGGGTTCTTTACCCTCAGAAGCTACTGCACCCCCTTTCCTTGGTAACCCGGACACGGCATCATCATCAATTGCAAATTATGAGTCATGTGAGAACATGATGTTTTTTTGTTGGACTGATACCAAGTGACTATAAAGAATTATGTTATCTCTTCATAACTTGAAATTTGCGAAAGCGGATTTCAACTTTCTTAAATTATAAAAGGTATTAAGCATATTTTGTTAAATCTTGTATTTTGATTTACAGGTTATAATACTTTTATACAACTTTTCAATCTTTAACCAAGTAATTATATTCAATTCTTGTCGCATTGAAATGCTTTGTCACACTCGGTTAACAAGTTTAAGTTAAGTAACTTGTTAAGTTAAGTAAATTTTTAAGTTGTGAATATTTACAGATTATTGATATCATTATTTTTTATTTAAATTAACTTCTTCCGTATCTTCAAATATGGGTTTATGAAAACGGTTTTTCACTCCCTACTATATCAGAATTTTTAAATTTTTCAAAATTACGTTTTTTATAACAATACAGCATTTTAATATTTTTTAAACTTAATTCCCAAGTAAACAAAAAAATCTTATATTTTTCCTGTAACTTTTATTTTATATAGAAAGCGCCATTTGTTAATATGGAATCATAAAATTTTATTTCAAGTTTCGATATTATTATTCTAAAAAAAATGCTAAACATATTAAAGAATAAAAAGAAGGAAGCATTAAAAATAGAATTCTTGAAAAATATTCTTTTATGAGAGTAACTCAAAGATAAGAAATAATTCTTTTTTATATAAAATGTGTAGATTAAAGCAATATCTTAAAGTCATGATGTGCTGATAAACAACATTAAAAGTAAAAAAAATGCATCTATGGAAAGGATACTTTTTTTTTAATTTAAAAAAAGAATATTTAAAAAATATATAATTTAAATCTGCTATCGCAAATTTCAGGTTGTCATGTGAGAACATTATTATTTTAATAAGTTTTCGTTTGTCTTAATTTATTTACATCATTAATCAGTTTAAATCGGTTTGAAACAATCACGTGACTATCATATTAGGCATGCGATGATAATTAGAAAAACGAGGCACCCCTCCCCCCCATCTCAAAATCAGTCGAGCTGCAAAACTTTATCTCGAGCCCAGAATTTTTTTTATATCCAAAAATTCAGTTTGGAATGATCACATGACTAGTGTATTGTGCAGTCATTAATTTAAAAAAAAGTAATAGTTATTTTTTTTATCTCAAAATGTTTCAAGCTTAAAAATTTTTTTTACTAGCTAGAAAAATTGAAAATGAGAGTCAAATAAAATTATTTTATTATTATCATTATAATATATACCTTGCTGTTTCTTGTTGATTCCCGTTTTCTTCTTTGTGCTTCTTCGGGCGTTATATTCTTACCATCATGCCCTTTATTTTCTGGCAGCATATTTTGAGTCTTCAAAACCCCCAAATCAAAACAACAACACGTTCTCACATGATAATATCATAGAGAAGGTTCTAAAATATTAATTAAATATTAAGAAATATTATCATGAAAGTGATAAATATTTCGATTTATATAGAATATTTTTAATAACGTTTCGCACTTCTGTGATTTTATGTCACCCTTTTAAAGTTCCCAGCACTAGAAAAAGATCAGAGAGTTGCGTCACTCATCGTATTAAATCAACTCTCTTCCAAGCCCCTAGCATTCATTGCCAAATCAGTAAGCCATGAACTTTTGCCCCTAGCATTCATTGACTTTTGTTAAAAGTTTTACAAAATCTAACTATGTATT
>JAPMOR010051553.1:163398-186128 GCA_026543865.1 Argiope aurantia
TATTTTATAAAAAATGACCGAAGTATAAAATGCAGGTAGTTTTTCCCTTTACGAAATTTAATTTATATTTTGTGCATGACAGAAAATTGTATTCAGAAAGAAGAATTTTAGTTATTAGATTTCAGAAAATTCGTCTAAAGGCTGATGAAATAGAAGAAAAAGAATACAAGCAAATTTTAAACCTAAGATAAAAATATCTTTGTAAGAAAATTTTATATTAAAATTATGACAGTTATGAATTTAGCCTAAACATATTAGTTTTAAATTTTATTTACTAAGGAACTTCATTTTCTCATCTCCTCTGTTTTTTATTATTTTCTTTAATAATAATAATAAAAAATAACTGTTAATTCTGGTGCTCTGGATATCCGAAACATGAAAAATAATTTTAGAAAATAATAACTTTACTCACAGTTCTATGTAGAATAATGAACATGGCAGACACGCGTCAGTAAAAAGTGTTAATATAGTAGCTCTTGAAGTTCAATTGAGCAAATCTGAATATCAAAACTAACAATTTTATTCACAATTCTTTGAAGTGTAATAAACCAAATAGAAGTTCAAAGGTGGATAAATTAAAGAATAATGACATTTTAACTTTTACTTTAATTCATCCACTTTCTGTGATATTAGATAGAAAAGATGATTCACTTATTACTAAAATCTCAATAGAAAAGGTTTTTTTCTTCATTGATTTTAAAAGAGAAGTTTTATTTCAATCTTAAAATTTATATGTTGTTTCAAATGGCTGTAAGCGTTTAATAAATCGAATATTATTTAAGTTAATATAAAGTAGTTTTTTTACATTTTATTTTATATTATATTTCTTTTTTATGTTATATTACATTTTTATATTATATATATATATATATTAGATTTCGAAATTTTAATGAATTATCGTGGAAAGTACCGCATAAGACCGAAAAAAGTGTGGAATTTTGTCGGTCTTTGGACATGATAAATATCATCAAAACGAGTTGATTAGTTTATTACGTTTAGAACAAACATTATTATGATTGGGGGGGCTTATTTTGTATTTTATACTATTACAAGCTAGTTGTTGACACTTAATGAACTGTCAAAGCCTTCTGCCCGTGAATTGGTTCATTATTAGAACAAACGTATGAGAAATTTGCCTATTCAGAATTTTCCGTTGAATTTCAGTTAGTGTTATTTGTGTTGTTTATTTTGACTATCCCATAGTAGTTTAGAAGTTTTTCATTAAAAGTGTCTGTTAGCTTTCCATTTCCTCCAGAACTTTTGCATGTAAAGTTAAAAAGACAGATGTAGAAGTCCTAAAAATAATTATAATAAACAAAAAAATTAAAACGAATATTTATTTATATGATTGACAATTCCTTTCCAATTGTTTGATTTATGGAATGCAAGGAAATGCTGGTTTCGTTTTAAGATTTCGACGTTACATAAATGGTTCTAGTTTTCTTTCTGGGTATAGTAGAAAAAAAAATAAAAACAAATAAAAATTTTTGGAAACTTAAAAGTACGAGATTTCAAATAAAACAATAAAAAAATATTTATAATATTTGGCCGAAAATCAATTTTCAATGTAGACGATACTTTACAATACCTTAGTTTTGTATTTATCCTGTATTCCTAAGCTTCGAATGATATGATATTAATTTAAGATATACAATATAAAGTCAATATATATTATGCATAAATGTAAACACTTTGGCTTTCTTGAGTATTTTATTACATCTATGGTATGTGGGTAAGGGGAGGGTGTCCGAATCTGCGAATTTTCGGACACGTAAGAACCAGCCCAAAGTCTTTTCTTTGAAGTGGTATGATTGCTTGAAGATTCAGACGTCTTCACGTTATACATTAAATATTATGTCCCCTTGATTGACATGTTTGTTTAGAGAGAAAGATGAGGCTCAAATGAAAACTACTCTTATATATGCCACGCTGGAACATTCTTTCCATCAAGTGTCATGCTTGTTTACAAATAATGAAGCAGTTCCAATTCCCTTTCACTTTATATATGACATAGCAAATATTTTTTCCTCTAAAATGAGATTATTGCTTAGAAAGGAAGAAGCGATACACGTGACAGTTTTTCGTCGGGTTTGAAATAAGATCACTTCCTCTACTTAAAATGGCATGTATATTTGAAAAGGATTATTATTTATTCGGAAGTTGCCTTTATCTCGATCAGTCGCAAAATCCGTTCTTTTCAAATTTTTATGAAATTCTTTAAACAAATATCAATCCAATAAATCAGAATAAATTCTAATTGAAAAATTTAAACTTCATAAATCCGAAATTTTACCATTCTAACCAATTAAGGCAATATTTTTAATAAGTTGTCTTAGACCCCAATATATTTTCAGAAATCATTTTTTAAATAGACGAAAAAAAACCCTTTATCAGAGAGTATGTGAGACCATTTTAAGGAGACTATTCCCATTGGTTTATAAAATTTTCGTATTTTTACCAAAATTAATTTCAAACACAATTTTGTAAAAAAGGCTTTTCCTTTATATAATTGCGTGCAACGAAATTATGAATAATCAATGAGAATATTTTAATAGTTTGAAAGAGATTAAGAAAAAAATATGTAAAACTGAAGTCTGGTATGGCGAATTTCAAGTTATCATATGAGAACATTATTATTTTTTTAGTCATTGTTTGTGTCTAATTAATTTAAGTCATTAACCAGTTTAAAGCAGTTTGAACCAATCACGTGACAATCAGATTACGCATGCGTCGATATTTAGAAAAACAGTGGTCTTTTTTCATCTCAAAAACGGTGGAGTTCCAAAACTTTTTCCTCGAGGACAGATTTTTTTTTGAGAAAATCCGGTTTAAACTGGTTTAGAATATCAAGTGATTATGCATTGCGCAATTGTCAATTTACACAAAAGCGATGGTTTTTTTTTACCTTTTATATATATATATATATATATATATATATATATATATATATATATATATATCATCTCGCTGCTTCGCGTTGATTCCCGTTTTCTTCTTTGTGCTTCTCCGGTCGATAGCCTTACGACCATGCCCTTTATTTTCTGCCAGCGTATTTTGAGGCTTCAAAAATCCTAAACCGAAACAACATCATGTTCTCACATGATAACAATGTAGCAATGAATAGTTTATTCATATATATGTAAATATTAAAGCAACGTTATTCCTATGACATATAAAGGAATTCACTCACCACGTTACTTCAACTGACCGCCTTCATTAACACCGGTTAGTTGTGATTAGGCAGTTTCCTTCTCCAAATTTAATTGACTGTTGGTTAAAGTTTCACAAAAGCTTACAATGTATCAAATTCGTGATCTTTCAGAGGAGAAATCTCCATGTCCTCTCGATAATTAGGCTGCAGGTGTGTTGTTAATCGCAGGGTTTTATAGAATTATTCAGTGACTCGAGCGATTAATGATGTGCTCCCCTTATGATGTTTTATCTCGTGATGTGCTCCCCTTAATTAAGAAAGTGAATAAATTGTCCGGACATATTTGAATGCAAGAAGAACTGAAAAATGAATTTTTTTTCTGATTAAAGAAAAGTATTTTCATCTTCGGAATTAATAAAAGTAAAAGAAAAGTTGAAAAAAATTGATGAAAGAAAAAGAAGATTTTGTGACGAAGCTGTGTGGTTACTAAATGTATCGACTAATAAGAGATAATCAAACTTTTTTGCTTTTCTATCAATTAAAAGAATTTTGTGAGCTTTAAGGAATGAAAGAAAGGATTTTGTACTTTCTTTACCTTCTTTCTACGAGAAGTTTTAAGAAGACAAACATAAATTAAGTCAATATTTCTGTTTGTTTTTCCATTAAATATTCTCACCTATTCCATTGATCTTACGATCCATAGTTTCTTAAGTAGAATTGACTTTTTTAAAGAAGATGAAAAATACATGTACTTGTATTCAGTTTCAGATAATAACTTTTATCCTGATGTTTTAGCTCTTTTCAAGTTTTTTTTTCCTCTTCAAAATCAAATTTCCTTGAGATTTTTATATATTTGGCAATATATATTTCTATTTTTTGATTTTTAATAATTAATTTTAAAATTATATTAAAACAACCAAACAGCCTTCAGAGAGAACTAAAAAAACTTTCATTTTGTGACAAAGTATTACTGGGATATTTCTGGAGTTCACTGAGTTTGTATTGTACTGTTAAATTCAAAACCAAACCGTAATAATGGCTAATAAATATTTTGCGGTAAACATGTTCTCTTCTCATAGTAACAGTATAAAAATTATGAACCCAGGTAGAAAATTCTCACAAATCATTGTATTTTAAAGACAATGGATGATAATTTTCAAAAGATAAATTGGTATGGATATGAGCTAGAATTTCCTGATTTTCAAATATACAACTTATGCGTTCTTTCAAGAAATATTCTTCATTATCTTTTGAGTACATGATATTGTTTTAGTTTCGTGTTTTTGAGCTTCAAAATTCACTAACATAAAATTGGCGATTTGTCGCTTTTGAGGAATCAATTTTTCGCTTTTAGATTTATCAGAAAATGATTGTTACATTTGGTTACTTATTGCCAACAAAAAGTTAGAACTAGGCACGAATGTCCATAATGTACCCGATTCTCTTGTCTAGCCAATAAACAATAGGATCATAAGCAGTTATCGCCCGAAGAAGCCCAGCGAAGAAAATGGGAATGAATACGAAACAGCGAGGCGAGATTTCAAAAGTTACACACACACACACACACACACACACACACACACACACACACACACACACACACACACACACACACACAGGGTGATTATAATTAAAGTTTAAGTTTCTAAACGCTATAAAAAAGAACCACTGAAGAGAATGACGTCAAATTTGAACGGCATGTTAGTGAAGAAGGCGGAAAGCGTATGGAAGAAGAAAAAATTTAGTTTCGCATTTTAGCAACAGATGGCGCTGTAAGTAGCAGAAGATGTAAATTAAAATACCTGTCATGTACACGACACATTTCACTATTATAAAATCGCCAGGTACACGGCTGTTCCTCATTTCGTGCCTCAGACGTTCACCATGGGTGTCTCACTGCAGGACCGCGCTCTGCTGGTAAAGCTATATTACAAGAACGATGATTGTGCAAAAGTAGCTCTGCAAAAGTTCAGGACACTGAAGGGTATAAAAGAAGGCGTTGGTCCAATGAGTGTCGTGGGTCTGAAGAAAATGATGCAAAAATTCGAAATGACAGGTTCGTTTGA
Source organism: Argiope aurantia (assembly GCA_026543865.1). Classification (NCBI taxonomy): domain Eukaryota; kingdom Metazoa; phylum Arthropoda; class Arachnida; order Araneae; family Araneidae; genus Argiope; species Argiope aurantia. The sequence goes on from JAPMOR010051553.1 coordinate 168,616, forward strand.
TGTGCAATCTGGTAGAGGGAGAAAACGATTGCATTCGACGGTAGTTGAGGAAGTGGCCACAGCATTACAAGAGGTGTCGGCCGGTGGTGTGCGACTGTCAGTGCACGAGGAATTGCCCGAACATTGGACAGGCCTACGAGCACGGTGCTGAAAATTGTACGAAACATCCTGCAATGCTGTCCATACAAAATTGGCTATGTGCAAGAGTTGCTTCCTTCTGATCTGCCAGCAAAGGCGTTAGAATTTCTTGCTCGCATGGAAGTGGATAATGAATGGCCGTGGAAAATTTTGTGGACAGATGAAGTCCATTTCCATCTCACAGGGTACGTAAATAGCAAGAATTCTCGAATATGGGCAATAGAAAATCCACTGCCAACGCACCCCGTACCACTTCATCCTGAAAAGGTCACGGTGTGGTGAGGCTTTACGGCATTATTCATCCTACAGCCATATTTTTTCGAGCAGACGGGTGCTTCCGGTCCTGTTACCGCTACCGTCACTGGTCATCGTTATGCTTATCTTTTGCGCAACCACGTCATTCCAGCTCTGCAACAGCGTGGATGTGTGGATGGAATCATTTTTCAAGGGATGTGTACGGGAGATGGCCCTCCCATGGAGCAGCTGCTGTGGCGCCATTTCGGAAGTGCTCGAATTATCAGCCGTCATTTCCTTACAGCCTGGCCTTCCCTATTACCTGATCTTACTCCGTGTGACTTCTGGCTGTGGGGTTACCTGAATGATGTTGTGTTCCGTGCTCCAATTGCAAATTTAGCTCTATTAAAGACATGCATTTCACAACACATACTGAACATCACTCCGCAGACACTGCGATCTGTTGTGGAACATGCTGTTTGTTGCTTTCAACTTGTTGCACACAACGGTGGGCACCATATTCCCCATTTTTTGCGCCAGTCTCGTGATATTTCAGAACTTCTTTGATGAATGGTTCTTATGCGGTATGTCGCCGCAAAACTCTTAAAACCGATTTGTCCCTTTCGATGTGATATGTACAGTCATGCAAATAAAATTACTCAACAATTCTGATTTATCAATCCCTTTTAATGTGTAACTTACCCCTTAACCGTTGTTTTACGAATCATTTCTCATTTCTTGTCGCGATTCTGCCGCTTACAACACCCTCTGTTGCTGAAATTTGAAACTAAATTTTTCTTCTGCCATACGCTTTCCGTCTTCTTCAATAACATGCCGTTCAAATTTGATATAATTATCATCAGTGGTTCTTTTCTTATAGCGTTTTGAAACTTAAACTTTAATTATAATCACCCTGTATATATATATATATATCCTAGCCGCCTTTGGCGACCAGCCGGTTCGCCAGTATTACCGCTCGCTACAATTTTCAATTAAATATTTTAAGTAACTGGTCTCTTAATAGATTCTCAAACAAAACATTTTTAATATTCAAATTTTGATAGTCATACCAAACTTATACTGTTGTTTAGATCGTTTCGTTCAATTTACTATATATATTTTGCTAATTTGTTGTCATTTCCGGTAAAACTTCAACTTTAATTTAAAGTGGTAATGATGAAATTGCAATTAATATAAAGATATTTTTTAATAAAACCAAGGGTTTTATTTTATCTATCATCTTTATTGTTATTTATTATTGTTATTATTATTATTGAATATGAGTATTGCAAACACAATCGCTCGGTATTTAAGTCTTATGTGAAGTACAAAATATTTTTCATAATTTATTTAATATCTCAAAGAATAATTCAACAAAAATTTCTCAGATTCAGCATAAAATCCAGTTTTTAGTTTTGCTTTCAAAAGGATTAAAATGAAATCAATAATAATATTTTGTTCCGGCCTATAAATATATTTCAAAAATTACGAAGTCTAAATTTAATGCAGTAAGGTATCATATTCTGATAAATATTCTGGACACACCAAATTTTAAATTAATGAATGAATGTTTCTATTTTCCACGATCAACTAAGACTTATTTATGAAGTTTTGAATGTTAAAAATTTAGAAAAACTCAACATTTTCATAATCTTAGGCCAATTAATCTCGAGAAACCTGCGTGCTGATTTTCTTTGAAACGATCGATGGAAAATAAAAAAATTATCCTTTTGTTATTGAATAGTGAATTTCAAATTTTCATAAATCAGTCAGTTTAAGTGATTGATTTAGTTGATTGGAAATTCACTCATTTTATTTAAAATATTAGTGTTTGAAGAACATTTTGTTAATCGTGCTTTCCACAGCAGAAGCTTTATGTAAAATCAAAAATTCGTTATTTATAATAGCATTTATTGAATCAAGTTACATAAAATATAATTATTTTCCATTTAGACCATTTTAGCAGATCTGTGTCTTACTAAATGTTTACAAATTAGCTGTGTGGCCCTGATTTGAATGGATATCCTGTTCATATTAAACAAACCTTGCCTTAAAATGAAACTGATTTATTGGATTAATAATATAGAGAGTGTAAAACATCATAAAATAATTTTTCTTGAATTTATTTTTTAGAAAAAATAATATTTCTTATTTGTTTCATTTCCTACAGACCCGTGCCGAAAATTATATTTTTGCAGATTTTATTTCCAAAAGGATTTAATTTATTTTTAATTGGAGCTTTCATCAATGTGATGGCAACACTTTGAAAAAAGCTAATTTTTTCCCATGAATGCGAAACGTGCCCGTGCAGCTTAAATTTTATTTTTATTTTGTACGAAAAAAATAGTTGAAAAATATAGTTCAAATATTTATTTAAAAATTCATTAAAAATAGAAATTTAATTTTAAGGTTAAAACATTGGTATTATTTAAAATATAAATTTTTGATCTTTAACTTCATGTAAAAATCTTTTTTGTGCGGTAATATTTTCGGAAATTATAGCAGAAACAAGCCAAAATTTCGCTTAATTTTTAAATAAATAAAATTCTAATTAAAAATTCGAAAAAATAACCCCCAGGTGCACATTCCTGGCCTCCGAGGTATACACGTGCCAAATTTGGTAGCTGTAGGTTGAATGGTCTGGCCTGTAGAGCGCCAACACACACACACACATATTGAGCTTTATTATAAGTATAGATATAGATATATATATATATCAATTTTTTTTTTAAATTAAAAATTTTTCAAGTTGACAAAAAAAGTTTCGGAGTTCAAAAGTTCGGATGAGGAAAGACCATTGCTTTTTAAGCATGGACGCATGCTTAATCTGATAGTCACGTGACTGTTTCAAACCGGTTTAAATTAGTTTTTCACTTTAAAAAATTCTGGTCTCGAGAAAAAAAAATTACAACTCGCTTGATTTTGAGATGGTCAAAAACCACCGCTTTTGTAGATGTTGGTGATTTCGAAATATGAGTCACGTGAAAACATGATGTTTTTCTATCTAATTGGCACCACGTGACTTAAAAAAAGTAGTATTCTCACATGATAACTTGAAATTTGAGATAACAGATTTCAATTTTTTTATCATGGTTTCACCAGTAAATAAGTGTCCACCTTTTTCTTTTTTTGTTATTTTGAATCCAACAGATCAGGAATTTTTTAATTTTTTAATTTTAATAGAAACACATGCACAAATAGAACATTTTTATTTTATCAATAGTTACATGGATGATATATCTCTGATTGTCACTATTCATTTAAACAAACAATTGTGAAAGTTTCCTATCCTGTATCAATGAAACTCAATTTCATAATATATAACTGCAGTTTATTTTCAGATTTCACCTCCCCCTAGCAACAGCGCGCTGCCGAGATTATTTAAACTCGTCATAAATTGCATCCAATAGGAGTCACGGTTAAATTGGCAATTGGTGGTAGATTTCTCCTAACAAAATACCTTTGAGGAAATATGAATCTGATGCATAGCATTGCTCTTCAAGCCTTAAGGATTACGACGCAAGTCTTGAATAATTCCACTGGAATATGATGAGTCTCGGCTTGTTATCAGGCGTCTGGGTGTTTTCTCCATTTATGTCCAAGTCAAGTTGCTTACGCTTTCACATTAATATAAGATTCCTTTACGGATTCAATCTCTGTCTTTGGCATTCAATCTAAGAGAAAGGTTTTGAAGTCTTTGATTTATATGAAATTTGGAATGGAATTTGCGAGAGGCTTCGATGAATGCCTAGGGCGTATTTTAGTGGCAGAGTTAAAGCTGTTTGTAAAGTTAAATCCTCTAAAGTTTCCAGAAAATATTTCCTTCGAAATGTTTGAGAATAATTTTAATCCGCTTGTAAATTTTATTTATTTTTAGGCTTAATCACTGCAGAGCGCGTATGGCTGCTACTGATGACTTTTAAACGAGTAACTCTTTCTAAAATTACTACTTCTTTAAATTATCCTTACTGAACTGATTTACCCTGCCTAGGTATCCACGAGTAACTCGTTCTCAAATTACTACTTCTTTAAATTATCCTTACTGAACTGATTTACCCTATCAAGGTGTCCACGAGTAACTCTTTCTGAAATTACTACTTCTTTAAATCACTCTTATTGAATTGATTTACCCTGCCTGGGCATCCAGAGTTATATGAATGTTCTTCTCGTGTATAGGTGAAAACAGTGGGAGGGGACTTGATAGACCCAAAGGCGTGGGAGGTAATTCAATCTCATATTATTGGTTTAACCTTAGAAGAAGCTGAGATCAGCTTATTATCCAACGTCATTTCATCAGATAAGAGGTTATGTTTTTCCTTGGAGGATTGGCATTTTCAATAAAAGACAAAATTAAGTAATATTAATAAATGAGTAAAGTTCACTTGTCAAAAGAAATAGTAACACGATATTTATAAATTTTGCAATATAATATATTTTAAAAATTTTATTTCTTAGCCAAAATACAGGATGGTTATAATTAAAGTTCCACTTTGAGATGGTCATAAAAGGAAAACAATTGGTCCAAATGTTATCAAATTTGGTAATAGTTTACAGAAGGTCATAGAAATTTTTTTTAAGCCAAAAAATGTTCAAAACTCACCACCAGGGGAGAAATGGCGCTATATGAAATAATGTTAGGCAAAATAGGACATGAAGACATCGGTTTAAAATGTGTTTAGTTGTTTCTGAAACGTGTTACAAAGCATATTAAATGTGGCGTCCATCATTTCTGGAAACAAGTTAAATCGCCTTAATTCATTCTAAATAGTAGCTCAAAGCATATCAGGAGGAATGTTATGCACATGTCGGTATATTGTATCTTTCAGTTCTCCCAAATTGTTTAGATTATCACCAAAAACAATGCATTTTGAGGAAACGCAGATTGAACATGCTTTGTAACACGTTTCAGAAACGATTAAACACATTTTAAACCTATGTATTCATGTCCTATTTTGTTTAACATTACTGCATACTGAAACTTACTGTATACTCAATACTTCTTCAGTATTGTTTAACAATACTGAAAAAAAGACGATACTTATATTCAACCATTAACTTTTGGTTATGATAAACCACCAAAATAATTCGTAATTTTCTTTAAGAAAACTATTGTTTTTTTATCCATAGAGTTTTCTCTTTAGAGACATTTACTCCCTGTTATTCACCCTATTACTGGTGCTCTTAGTTTGTAAACTACCATATCCTTTTACATCTGCTTTTTTATATTTTTTTAAAAATCGAAATAAATAATGAAATTTTATTTAAAAAAATAAACTCATGTATAACAAAAAAAAAAAAAAAAAAGAGGATGCATCTTTGCCTTTCTGTTTAAAAAAAAAAATTTGAAATTGTGATTTCATACATTTTTTACATCCCATATAAGAAGAGTTATTTTTGAAAGACATTCGTCTTTTTTTCATTATTTTCTTGAAAGACGGATAATAAAGTCTAGAAAAGTCTTCGTCGGGACAGGTTGCATTCTTTCGGGAAATAAATCAAATTTATTCAGAGTTTTGTTATCAAATCATGTGAGATTCATAGATCAAAGCAATCGTTTCAGATGGATTAGAAAATCTTCATTTAATTCGGAAGAAAAATAATATACATTTCAAAATCTTTCTTTGGGAATCTTCTATAAATATTTCACTCCATTTATTATCGCACAAATAAGTATATGTTTCCTTTTCTTTCGTCTTTGGAATTCCCATTTTTAAAACTTCAATCTCATTATTTAGACATATTTATTTGCATTAAAAATGATAGAATTCTATTTTTAATGCAAAGAACCGAATTCAAAATTCTACCTTCGAATAGTTGTTTGCTTGTTTATTTCGTCAAATTACCTTCCTTTTTTTTATTTATCTAAGATATATAGATGATACATTGCTGTGTGAGTAGCTCACAATTTTGTTCGTCTGTCTCGTAATATCATGCAACTCTATCTATTTCAATTTTTTCTCAGTGGATTCACGGACCAGAGTACGCATGCGTCGATATTTAGAAATACGATGCATGCGTCGATGGTTTCTTTTCACCTCAAAATCGTTTGGGCTCCAAAACTTGGGCATGTATCTGAGGTTGATTTTTTTATTTATTATTATTATTTATTATTTTTTTTTTGGAAAAATCCAGTTTGAACTGTTTTGGAATGATCATGTAAATTATTGTATTGCGCAATCGTCAGCTTTTAGAAAAGCGGTGGTTTTATTTTTCCATCTCAAAATCGTTCGAACAAATTTTTTTACCAGCTAGAAATATATATATATATATATATAGTTTTGGTTTCTAAACCTATTATTCACGCAGAAACTGATAGACGCTACCAAGAGGGTTTGATTGATATGCAATCTATAATGAATGGCAGGAAATGAATTTATTTTTATTATGGTTTACCAGGAACATTTAAAAAAGTTTGTGTTATTACAACCACTTCAGAGCAAAGGAATGGAAGAGGTTGCTTCCCAAGTACTTGATATATTATTGATATTAATTGAATTCCGTTATAGAGCAGTTATGTACTAATTGGCCAGAATTGAAGAATGCTCATGGAAACCCTCGGTACAGTTAGTCGCAGGGTTCAGTTAAGAGGGCCAACCATTCAAGAATTAAACAATTATCATACAAATTTATGTTTGGTATTGAGCCAAGAGTTGGAATGACAACCGCAACCTTGCTATCAGATATTATAAAAATATCGAAGACGAGAATGAACTTCAGAAAATTATCGAGGACATGAATGCAGAAGAGTACGAAACTGAATAAACATAATTTGGGGAGCATTTGCTTGCTAGTAAGTCAATCAACATTTTTCAAATTAGAGAGGCAACCAAAGAAACTTTAACAAACGAAGCCAAATGAATGAAAAAGATTTCCGATTCAACACAACCGGAGTTTTTATTTGAGGTAATATCGTTGTTCCCATTCCAGAGGGTGATGGAACAAAAGTTGTTTTTCAGAATATTATCAGTGTAGAGCTTGAAAAAACTTAAGATGGCCTGTTCAAAATTGGCACGAAAGATAGAGTTCTGAACAAATTGTATTCGAAGTAAGAAATGATATTTAAACTTGATTAGTTCAGTATTTATTCAATAAATATATAGATAATACTTATATTAACTTTATAAGTATTTATGTAGTAGACTAGAGTACAAGATTGATACAAAAATTTAATATATTCACTGATTTTGAGAAGTCAATTCGATGTATCGTCGTAAATTTTCTTGACTCAAGAACGAGTACCGAATCAGGATATTTCGCTGAGAACAGCTGCAAGAAAAGGAACTGTAGGAATTGGACAAGGGTTCATCCGCTGTTCTTGTAAAAAAGATTGTTCTTCAAAGAGATTCAAAGATTGTTTCTGTATGAAAAATGTTTCTCTTTGTTCTCTTTGCAATTCTAAGTATCACTGCAGTTTGCCATATCGAAATAAGTAATTTGTAATAACTGTACTAATTAAACAATATTCAAGTAAAGTATTTTTTGTTCAATAATAGGTTCTTTCCTTAAACTCTGTGTTAGTAAGTATAGTTTAATACAATAATTTTGGATTAAATTATATTGTCTAACAAATCAGTCAAAACACAAATAAAACGAGTTTTCCCTAGCGTTGACAGTTGGAACGCTTTTTTCCTAGTTAATTCGCTTTTTGACTGATTTCGGTTTTTCGCTGCAATATATCTATATATATCTATATATATATATATATATATATATATATATATATATATAATTTTTATACCTCCCCGGCTATTTCATGTTCCTTCCTATTTTCTTCTCTGTGCTTTCTTCTATAATTCTTCAAACCCTGCCCTTTATTGGCCAGACAGGAGAATTGGGTACATGGCGAGTATTTACGCAATTTTGCAATTACGTTGTAATTTTTTGTTGACGAAACGTCGCCAAATGTGGCAACTTCTTTATCATTTTCTAATAATCCTAAAAGCGAAAAACTCATGCCTCAAAAACGATAAATCGCCAATTTTCTGCATATGCAGTTTGCTTCTAAAACTCCAGACCAATACAAAATCATGTTCTCATTTGATACAAAAAAGATAAATTCTGTAAATACAGAAATATAAAATCATTTTAAGAAATAGGTTAAATGATCCGATCTCATCTTTTAAATATTTGCTATTCTTGAAACTAATCTTTGCCAATTAAAATAAGGTAGCATGAACAAAGGATTAAACGTTGCCTGATGCGAAAAGACGGTTCACGAAATTCAGCCAAAATGAACATGGAATCATGAAACTATCCGAAATAAGTGAAACTGGGATCCTGAAATTGACCGAAAGTTAGTTTAGGTAATTCAATGCTGTACTTTAAATGTTCGGAATTCTTAGATCTAATATTTGTTAATTAAGATAAAAGTCAGTACAAACATAGAATCATGTAGCTGCCTGAAAAACTGGAAGCGATTTTTTTACCAAATAAGAAAATATGAATATAGGATTATGATGCTGTTTGAAAGATGAGGAAAAAAAAATAGTTCATGAAAATAAATGAATATGAAGATGGGATCATGAAGCTATCTGAAAGGTGAGAACGATCGCGAGTATAAGCTAAAATGAGTAGTGAATCATGAAGTGTCTAAAAACTGGGAAAAGATCATTTACGAAAATAAACTAATGTGAAATGCAATCATGACTTTTCTTGAAAGATTGGAAAAAATAATTCATGAAAATAATCAAGAAAGTTTTTTTAAAGCATTCTTCTCTAAAAACAAAGCAAAAATAGAGGCAAGAAATTTGTAATATTTTTGTGCAGCCTCGCATTTAAAATAAGTTTTGATTTCTTTCTTTAAATGTCTCTTTCATAAAATAGAGCTGTATTATTTGACTTAATGTATTTTTTCATGACTTTATTTGAGGTACTTACTATGAAGAGAAAAAGAATTTTGGATTCTCGATCGGAAAACCGAGTCATGACATGGCCGTGACATATATGACACTGTAGTATAATATATTGGATGATATGTTGCTTATTTTTCATCATGTATGTTATGGTCAAAGTATGTAAGACATTATCGTAACAAATATATATGACATTGGATTGGTTTGTTTTGGTTATATTAACGTCCAGTTTGAAGCAACACTAAGGCTATTTTGGGATGGACCTCTTAATTTTTAACCGCGGTCAGATGACGTGGACGACACCTGAGCTGGCACCCCCCTCTCCACACCACACCAGCGGGAGGACCTTTGGTCATGGCGGATTTAATGTGCAACAGACCCCCTTACACGACAGTTCTTCGTTGGAATCGAGTCTCGAACCTGAAACCCTCCGGTTCCGAAGCCGAGACCTTACCACTAGGGCACCGCGGCCCTCGTATGACATTGGATCATGATGTGCTGGATGATTTGTAGCTTGTTTCTCATTAGGTGTGACAAAGTCAAACGTCTTCTCCTAGACGTGGTGTAATTTTTTTGATTGATAAATAATTGATAATTTTTTTTGATTGACATTCACAGCTTCTAGTGTCACCGCTTCATGGATCGCGATTCAAAATTTAAAGCCCACATTAATATAGCCCTAGTGAAACTTTTTATTTTTTATACTTATTTCAATAATTAAAGTCCTTGTACATTGAAAAAAATTCCCTTCGGCAAGCTGGAAGGCAAAAATAGAACCTTATCATTTAAGTTATTGTTACAAACCTGCAATTCGGCTTCCCAGAATAGTTTGTTCCATCGTCGGAAAGAATGTTTTAAAGTCATCATTATTGGACGGAGTCCGTGTTTCGCGTCGGAGGTCCCAGAGCTTGGTGACCATTTGGCGACTTGACGACTTTGGCGCCAAAATAGATTATACCCGAAACTTCGAGAATTTTCCCGATCCGTCCAGTCGGATCCGAGATATGCCTCGAACGTTCCTGATTGGTTGAGAGGCTTCTAGCCCCGCCACCCGAGACCTATAAAAGGAAGCAGCCGCAGCTGCCAAGGAGCGGTAGACGACAGAGAAGTCAGTCAGTAGGAGTCGAGAGTCGGAGAAGTCGAAGACAGAGTGGACGGAGTCGTCGAAGTAGTAGTCGAGAGTCGTAGTCGAAATCAATCGACGGAGCGGAGTAGTCGGAAGCAACGGAGTCAAGCTCGTGCTGAACTGAGCTGCGCGCTACTGCCTGCAGTAGATTCTGGTTGTATGCTGCTGTTGTATGTTACACGTCTCGACTGAAGATAATCGTCTTCTGTGCTGTATATAGTTGTCGTTTTTGTGCTGTCCTGTGTGTCTTCGTGTAAATAAACGTCGTTGTTCCTTTTTCTACTGCTGCCTGCTGATTGAGCTTTCTCCACACCATATCACTTCCACTAGCCAAACGAACCTCGGTAGAAATTTCGTAACATTATTGTTTTCGAATTTCTTTTGATCCCCAGACAAGAAGCAAGAAACATAGCTGATCATTTCTTTTACATAACGTTGCCGCTAAATATTTTTGCTTCTCTATTTTTTTTAAATTTAATTAGTTTTCTTCAAGTATTTAAACTTTAATCCACGCGTATTTGAACAATTTCAAATAAAAAAAAATAGTATGAGCATACTTCCTTTTCTTTTATTTTTGTTTAAAATCTGGTAATATTGATTCTATTAAAAATAACAAAAGTTAGAGGTTGAAAAATCACTGTTCAGGCCCTGACTGCTAAGCAATTAATATTATTCAGAACTTGAAAGTACGCAAGTTTTTTTTGGTGTAGTTTTACTTTCTTAATTCAATTAATTTTTCTATCTTTAAATTGGGGGAATCTATGGGGAAATGAAAATTTTAGTGTCTTACCTTTTCTACCTCTTTTGAGCTAGATGCACCCTCAACGAAATCATCCAATATTTTTTATCCCCTTATAGCCTATTACAGGTAAGTTAATACGATAACTAGAATAAATATCCAAAAACATGTATCCAAATTATCGTATTAACATGACATGTACAAAACGTTATGAAGCATACGCAAATATATATAAATAGATAAATAAAGAAGGAGAGAAGATAATATACTAGCAAAACAGAAAGACCAAGTAGAAATTTCACAAAAAAATATACAACAAAAATGACAAATAGGTAGAAACCAGAAGTAAACCTGAGTAAAGATTGTTTAGTTACATTAACGTTTAGTTTTAAAGCAAAACTAGCGTTATTTTGGGGTGGACCTTGTAATTTTGAGCCGCGGGCAGATGAAGAGGACGACACCTGAGCTGATACCCCCTCCCCAAAATTCCCCACCACACCTTTAAGAGGACGTTTGATTCCGACGGATCAAACATCTTTGCTGGTGCGCCTCGCTTTAACGTGCACCAGACCCGCTTACACGACGGTTCTTCGGTGGAATCGGGTCTCGGGCCTGGAGTCCTCCGGTTCCGAAATCGAGACCTTACCAGTAGGCCACCGCGGCCCCCCTGAGTATAGAAGAAAAATACTTAAAATATATTGAAGGGGGGAAAGGAAAGAGAAAAATACTGCTATTCAAACAACGCTGGGGAAGTGAATTGCAAATCAATAATAAAAGTGGAAACCAAATGTGAAATCTGGAGAACGACGCATTAATTTGCTTATCAGGGGATGAAATTAAAGGCAATCATTAAGAGGAATTATATCATCTTCAACAGAGATTAATTAAAATTATTTTGCATTCATCTTTCACTGCTATATTAAAACAAAGATATAGATATGGAAAAGTAAGATAAATCTGTTGTTGAAAAATGCAATGGCGATAATTTCTTACGACCTTATCTTTTATTGGTCAGACAGGAAAATCGAGTACATAGCGGACATTCGCGCCAAGTTTTAAATTTTTGTTGGTGATAAGTCACCAAATGTGACAAACCTCTTCATCATTTTCTAATAATCCTTTCTAATAACCCCTTTTCTGAAAGCTCCTAATACTCCCTCCCTTCTTTTTCTTTTTTTTTTGTCTCAAAAGCAACAAATAGTCAATTTTCTGCCTGTGCAATTTGAGGCTTGAAAAACCTCAAACCAAAACAGCGCCATGTTCTCGCATGGCATTAAAAATATAAGTGAACGATATATCGAAGTTAAACAAAACTAAAAGAAAAGCAAAGCAAAAAAAAAAAAAGTTTTAACGAATTCTCTAACTCTTCTAATGAATTGAAATGTATCATGTGTAAAATCATGAGTTTGGCGCGCTTTCGTGAGCGTTGCCATTTGAAGACTAAGAAATTTTGATGCGATGAAGATATCGATTGGAAAATAAATTGTAAATGAAACGCTTAGAAACTTTTTGTTAATATATAAATGTAAACATTTTTAGCAGTTGCGTGGCCGAATACAAGAAGGAACTTTTGAAATTTTGAAATTCGCTTTATTTTATCCGGGGAGGTATGATCTGTACACAAAAAAGCATTAAGATTTACGTCAGTCTACAACGCGACACAAAAGCAGAAAGAACAAAATTTTTCTCTTCAATGATTTTACTCGGAGATTTTGATAAGGATTTCTTTGAAACGTGTCGATTTAGGCCAGGGAATTTTAGGTATCTTTGAAAGAATGTTGTAAGCATTAGGGATTTTTACCCCTCCACTTAGAGGGCGGTAAAATGCTGAGACCATCCATTTTCCAGAGCACGTGTAGAATTAATTAAATAAAAAGTGGGATCAGGAAATAAGATAACATTTTAGAATGAAGTTAATATAGCCTAATTTAAAATGAAAATCAGGAAATTAACATGGATTTAAATCAGATTTTTAAAATATCATTACATACATATTTATATTGTATTATGATATAATGAGAACCGTTGCAATAGTTAATCTTTCTTTAAGGTGTTAGGATTAATGATTACATTACAATTTATAATTTCCTATTCTAATGCAGTAGGTTTGTTTAATTTCTATGAACTCTTAAAATGTTTCCAAAGAAACTCTTTTCTTAAATGAAAAAAGCATTCATGCAAAAACAGGACATGATCCTTCTATAGAGACCCATTTAAATTAATATTGTTGCTTTTCTCTTCAAATATAAACGAATTCATGCACAGTATTAAATCTACTCACTTTTTACAACAAAACCGACAATATAAAGCCAGAAGATATCGTACTTAACTTAAATTCCCTTTTAGTTAAAGTTTAACAAACGGTATGCATAAAATTCCTTACGGTGAGAAGAGTCTCTGCATCCGCTCACTAATTAGTCTGCAGGTGTTTCATGATGCCTGGGATTTTTAAAATTATTCAGTGACTTGGATGATTTGGGTCACTTGGCGGATGAAGTGTGCCAGACATTTGAGGAGATTGAAAAAATAATCATTAACGCATATGCATCCATTCCACTGGCCATTTCCCAGAAAATGAAAACCGACTTCGTTCTCCGATTACATGTGATTGCGGCTGATAGTAGACTTTTAGAAACTATTGTACTGTGATTTTCATTTATTAAAAATTTCGAAAAATTGTGATACGTTTTTCAGTTGTTTCTTTATTTGCATATTTGCTATGAACATTGCCATCTATCAACAACTTTTTGAACTAAAATCAAAAACTGAGAGAGAAAAAATTTATGCCTTTTCACATGAAATTTCTGCAAGAATTAAAAAAAAAACATTAACCGTTTTCTTGTTATGCATTTTTGAAACCGTCAGTCTATTTCAAGACACCCTGTACATAGAAACAATTAATCTTTTTTCAATCGACCCATCTGAAGGTATTATTGGATTCGCTGACTCTCATTTGATTTGACAAAAAAAAAGTCTAGATATGGTTTGCATTTTTCCTTCAAAAAATACAAACAATTCTTTCAGAGATTTACTAGATTACCACAAATAGATTTGCTTTATGCAATAAGGAAGATGTATGAAGTCGCGACAGGAAAGAGATGTAAAATCTTTTCGCTAGAGATGGACATCTTTCGAAGATGCTTTTGTTTAACCACGCGTAGGTCCTTTTTTACGGAAATGTGGGGTAACACATTTTGATTTAAGACAGAAAGGAAAGGATGTTTGAAAAAAAAAATAGAGTTTACGGAAAAACTTCTCTTTCGAAGGAAAAAACACTCAGTTTTCTCAAAAAGAGCCATGAATTATTTTGGGTGATGCATTTATCATGAACTTGAGATTTTGGAAACTAGTGGAGACATAAGAAGAAACGTCTTTTATCCACCGACATTTTACTCGACAAAAAATTATACTTGAAATGAAAATATTTTATTAAGTGGTCTATTGCAAAGAAAATTCCGCACCAAATATTGATGAAATAAATTGAAATTTGATTTTAAAAATGTAATTTTAAATTTATTTAACAAAATTAAATACTTGTTTGCAAGTATCAGCGTATTTTTTTAAATTCTATTTATTGTATTCCTACTTAAGTTAAAATGAATAAGTTGCAAAAATAAATGCAGACGATATTTCATTTCAGACAAGTTTATGGAGGCTAAAAAATGAAAATTAGTTTGCAAATATCCTTTTAATTTGCACCTGTATGCAAACTTTTTCTGTAATTTTAAATTATTGTTACTTTAAAACAATTGGTGTTATATTTCTGAAATTGTTATTGATATTTAACGAATTGTTCAAGAAATACTTTAACTCAACATGAAATTAATAATGCACTTATAACGCACTTTTATTATTCTCTGTAGAATGTTTACTGTGCATTTTCTGCCAAGTGTATATTGTCAAGAAGATGTAAAGAACTACGCCGTTAGTTTCAAAAAACAATTGTATTTATCAGAATGAAGCAACTCACAAAACATTAGATTGAGAACTTACCCATCACTGATAGGTCTCAGATTTTTGACACTTATAGATATATTTTTTTGTCTAATTTCCAATAATAGATTAACTATTATCTTAAAATTCAAACCATTTTCATTGTTACATCAACTGTCTAACCGCACGATAAAGCATTACAGTTTATTATCGTTTCATAAGTTTTATTATCGTTTTGGCTCAAGACCAACAATGCATTTTTATAAAAATTATACAACTTTGAACTGTTCATTAAATATATTAAAAGGATATGTCATGGCAAATGCCAAAACAACACTATATATATATATATATATATATATATATATATATATATATATACACAGGACAGCACAAAACGACAACTATATACAGCACAGAAGACGATTATCTTCACCCGAGACGTGTAACATACGACAGCACACACAGCAGCATACAACCAGAATCTACTGCAGACAGTAGCGCATAGCTCAGTTCAGCACTAGCTTGACTCAGTCGCTTCCGACTACTCCGTCTTCTACTTCTCCGACTCTGACTCGGATTACTGACTTCTCCGTCGTCTACCTTCTGGCAGCTGCAGCCCCTTTTATAGGTCTCAGGAGGCGGGGCTAGAAGCCTCTCAACCAATCAGGAACATTCGAGGCGTATCTCGGTTCCTACTGGACGGATCGGGAAAATTCTCGAAGTTTCGGGTATAATCTATTTTGGCGCCAAAGTAGCCAAATTGATCTCCAAGTCGCCAAGTTTGTCGCCAAGCTCTGGGACCTCCAACGCGCCACCTGGACGCTGTCTAGTACCGATGACTTTAAAACTTTCTTTCCGACGATGGAACAAACTATGCTGGGAAGCCGAATTGCAGGTTTGTAACAATATATATATTAAAATAAAAAGTAACGCTTATCATGTTGAGGATTTATACGAAGATCCCAATTAAAATTATAGCTGTGTCAAAATATTATTATATTTAATAAAGAATCAACTACAAATACAACTCGAATAATTAATTATCAAGGAAATCAAAAAGGATTAGACTGTAAAAGGCATCATTCTAACACAAATTACTAACATGCAGCTTTTGGTTTAAAACTAACTTTGAAAGATGATAATCCTGAGAAATCTTTCAAAACCTCTCTTACAATTTTCCTCTTACAAACCTCTCCTACAGATTTCAAATAAATCAAAGACTTTAAATCATTTCTCTCCGATCGAATAATATAAGGTGAAGGTCTAATCTAAAAAGGAATTACGAGAAAACTTAACCACCTTGCCGTTTACCCTAAATGGGAAATACGCCGAGAAACGTGATAACAACACCAGTCTTAACATATTCCGCCGAAATTATTCGGGATTTGAGCCCTAATCCTGCAGGTTTTGATGCGCGAGGCACTGCAACGCTATCCATCTGATTCAAATTTCCCTCCAGGCACTTTGTTAGGAGCAAAAGTTGTCCAGCAATTACCAATTTAGCCTCGACTCCAGTGATTGTGAATCAGGTTGGGTATTAACTAATCTCGACAGCAGAGTGTTGCGGCAGGAGTGGAGTTTGGCGAAGAGATTACGCTGGAATAGTTTAACAGAAAATATAAGATAGTGTTTATTCCATAGAAAATGGGTCACTTTCGCTATTGTGCCTTGGCGCGATTTTTGTGTATTTGGCGAATCTATTGGCCTCTATATATGTCACTATAATATACATTTTCATTGATGGTGTGTTAGGAATAAAACAATCATTCTCAACGCAGATGATGGAAAATAGCAAAAATAATAGAAAGAAAGCACATATATATATATATAAGAAAATAATTAATTATTGATATCACAATAAAAAAATGCCTTCTCCAAATCTATATCTATCTATCTATACTTATAAAGCTCAATGTGTGTGTGTGTGTCTGTGTGTGTGTGTTGGCGCTCTACAGGCCAGGTCATTTGACCTACAGCTACCAAATTTAGTACATGTATAACTTAGAGGTCGGGAATGTGCATTTGGGGTCCCTCCTTTTGAATTTTTAATTAGAATTTTAATTATTAATTAAAAACTAACTTTCCCGCCAAAAAAAATCTTCCATTTTCCACACCGCCAAATGAGTAAGGCTTCAGTTTTTTTCCCCCAACAGTAATGAGGCTAGAGTAAACATTTTTCCACCGATTATTTCTAACGATTCTGTTTATTTTCTTAATGTTTGATGCATTTAAAATTAATTAATCCATCTTTCAGATTCATTCTGAAGTACTTTTGAATTAAAACAACACAAAATAAAGGAAATTAAAAATTTCTAATCTGCCCCAACTGGCGAAGAAAAATTCAGGTATTTGCGTTACCATAACTGGCGTTCAAAATTCACGCATGCGCATTGTGTTCTGATTGTTGACATGACAACCATTATCAACGGATGCGGACTTGGTTTAAATTATTTTTAGGTTAGTTGCATGCTTTTGTAATTAAATTGTA
>JAPMOR010051553.1:187453-207840 GCA_026543865.1 Argiope aurantia
TAGTTGCATGCTTTTGTAATTAAATTGTATTTATGTTAGTTATATATATATTTTGTATATACTTATAGTTTTAAGTACATCGTTTTTTAAGTAGTTTTTTTAAACCTGTTTTCGACCAATTATTTTAAACGATTCATTTTATTTTCTTAGTGTTTGAGGCATTTAAAATTAAACATTGTTAATGAATCTGAGAAAATTTTGTTGACAAATTCTTGAAATATTGCATAAATTAAGAAATATATTCTTTAGTGCCCATAAAGTTTAAACGCTCAGTGACTGTTTTCAGTAATCATATTACAAAAAAACTACTTTGTTTCAGTAAAAAATATTATTATATTAATTGCAGATTAATCCTTTCCACTTTAATTTAAAGTATAAATTCTACGGGAGCTAACAGAAAATTAGGGAAATACATATTACGTTATGACTGAAGGCGTTTATAATATTATGAGTGAATTATATGACTCTCAAAATTTGAAGTTTTAAAATATTTTGATGAAGGAGCTATTAAAGTAGGAATTGCATGAAATATTTAATTATTAAAATTTTAATGAACATTAAGATTGGCGAACCGGCTGGTCGCCAAAGGCGGCTAGTAATAAATAAAACAGAAAGGCGTAAATTTTTATTCATCATAAAAATTAAAATTAATTTTTTTTTTAAATTTTTACTCTCGAATACTGAAAAAAATGGTGTCCCAAAATTAACGCAAGATTTGAATTTCCTACCATTCGTGCAGTAAAGTGTTGGCCACCCTATTACAAAAAACCATTTGACAGGTGATAATTTAGAGTTAGTAAAAAGGGATCGTTACACTATAGGACGACGTGTTAACGGAAGATTTGAATTAAATAAAAATAACAGTTCTTTTTTCTTTAAATCGCTATATTTTTATTGAATCGTAAAGTACACAGAATATGGTTATGTATGGAATAACACTTAAGACAAATGGCCTCCACGGCTTTGGCATCTCATACGCACTCTTTTGTCAAACTTTTCCACAACCATTTTTCATAAATGTGGCTGAAATTCTTGATGCAGCGTTGAATTTCCTCCTTCAATGCACGCGTGCTTTTAGGTTTATTTGCACAAACCTTTGACTTTAAATAACTATATAAAAAGAAATATAATGGTATTAACTTACACAATCTAGGGGTACAGTTCCCAAATTTTCGAAATGTGGTCGCCAGACCTCCATTATTTTTGAAATATTGTTCAATAATGAAAACACGCTTTTCTATAGTGTAACGCTCTATTTGGACTAACCCTCAACTATCAATTATCAAATGGTTTTATTAACAGGGTTGCCAATACTTTACTGCACGAATGGTGACAAATTCATATTTTGCGTTAATTTTGGTGCGTTAATTTGCTCTTTATAATACTTATCACATATATAGTGTTCAATCTTCATTTTCCTATTGTGGTTAAACATTTGAAGAGGAAGATTCCATTCATCGGAAAGAATCGGTCCAGAAATCGGTTCATATATCGCCTACTTCAAACTGCATATTATGCGCTCACATTTTACTTCTCGATCCTGGGATCATTGTTCAGAATGTGAAAAGACAAGCTTTTTTTCTTACATCATGTTATGTTCTCCCTCTCTTGAAATGCTATATCATTTAATTTTTCAAAAATCGTAAAGTAACACTTCTTCTTTTTTGACTCGGTAAAACATAAATGAATTTATCTGCAGTTCAGCATCGACATATTTTCCATAATAAAATCGATAACAATGATTTGGAAGCTTTTGTAAGCAACTATCATTCGTTCTTGGTTAAAAGTTTCAGAAAAGCTATACAGCAAGCATTCAATCTTAAGACAAGGGGAGGGGGAGAGAAATCACTGCATCAGGTCGTTAATTTGGGTACAGGTGTTTCGTTAATAGCACGGATTTTTAAAATTATTCACTGAAGGCCATTAATGAGGGTGTTACCTCGAGGTGTGTTCGTAATTAAGAAAATTTATAAATTTCCCCGTTATATTTGAATAAAAGAATGAAAAGAAATGGAATCTCCTTTTATGAAAGAAAAACGGCTTTCATATGAGGATTTATTTGAAAAATTTGTTCTAAGAATAACAATAAAAACATTGTAAAAGAAAAAAGAAAATTGAAATCTGCTATCGCAAATTTCTAGTCGTTATGATAGAACCTTATTTTTTTAAGTCACGTGATATCAATCCAACAGAAAAATACCTTGTTCTCACATGACTATCGCAATCGCCAACATTCAGAAAAGAGATGGTTTTTGACCATCTCAAAAGCAATCGAATTCCAAAATTTTTTTTTCTAGAGGTCAGAATTTTTTTTCACGAAATATGAGTTTCAAAAATTCACGTGACCATTAGATTATGCTTGCATCGATATTTAGAAAACGATGTCTTTTCCCCCTTCTGTATGAATAAAAACAAACAAACTTGTAAACGAAAACGTAAATGAAAAAGCTTTTTTAAATAACTTTCAAATGCATCTTGAACAAGCCGTTTGAAGAAAACCATTGCTGATATTAATTTACAAATAAATTTGCAGTACTTATTAACTCTCTTTGATAATTTCCAATGCAAATTTGAAATAAATCAAAGATTCTATCTGGCAAATTAAATTCCTAAATCGGTGTAAAAATATATTAGGCTGCCAATTTTAACTTAAAAACAGATTTTATGAAACATTCCTATATGCTAAATAGAAATACAATTGGGAGCATTAAACATTGCAGTAATTTTGATTTAATACCATCGATAAACTACTTTTTCTGACTGACTGCCATTGAAAAACAATTAAAACTTTTAAATGAAAAAGCTTTTTTAATAACTTTCAAATGCATATTGCACAAGCCTTTTGAAGAAAACGAATGCTGATATTTATTTACGAATAAATTTCCAGTGTTTATTAGATCTCTTTTATGATTTACAATGCAAATTTGAAACAAATCAAAGATCCTATCTGGCAAATTAAATTCCTAAATCGGTGGTCACATTTAAAAATATATTATTCATAAAATCAAAACCTTGACGTTGTACCTAATTTGGATAGATGTCGAGAAACGCCATAACAATTCCTGTTTCATCATATTTTAGTGAAATCATTCGATATTTGGTCCCTAATCCTGAAGGCTTGATAAGGGAGTGTCAAAACGACGCTATCCGTCTGATTCAAATCCCCCCCCCAGGCACTTTATTACGAGGTACTTGGGGTCGTTTCACCAATTACCAATTTAACCGCGACTTCAGTGATTGCAAATCACGGTGGGTAGTAACTAATATTAAGAAGAAGTGGAGTCAAATTTAGCCCTGAGAGTATGCTACAGAAATTGAACTGGAACCATCATCGCTTATTGAATTGGTAGAAATATTTCACTGTTATGCCCTTGAAATGAATTTTGAATTTTTGATGAACTATCATTTGAAACCAGCAGGAATTATCTTTCCAGGAATTGTAAAAATCTTTCTCACATACTCGCTAATAAATGCTTTATCCCCCTTCCTTCACATAAAATTGTAATCCTTAGATAAGTCATATCACTGACTCTCATACCCATTCGAAGGCACACGGATAAAAATTACTGAATAAGCAAACCACTGCAACAACAACACTGGCGGGAACTATGGTTGAGTCCTAAGGGCCATCACCGGTCACGGTACAACCCTTCCCTACGTTCATCATCGATGGGAGGAGTCAGACACCCACCTTTTTGTATACGCTTCAGGCTGGTAAGATCCAACCACCATCATGTCTTCCTCATTTTGAGGTGCCCCCCGGAGGGAGTAGTCCTTATATAAAACTGTGAATGTCTTGCATGGCACTGGTGACCAAAAGTTGGGAAATACGGATGTTTGACATGAATCGAGCATTTAACTGAATCTGTCAATCCAATCTTTCGTGATATTATTCATGATTAATCTTTAGAATTTAGTTAATATATAAGAACACGAAAATCGAATTTGTATTTTAGAGGATTTTTTCTGACTGAAATTAAGGTTTAACATGTAACTATGATTCTAGTCACAAAGTTACATACCGAATAATATTGATTTAAATAATTGTGTTTATGAGTTATTGCGTTTGCATATATGCAAAGTGCAAGTCAATAAATTGTCCATCACCTGACAAGTTCGATTAAAAATTTGATATGAATCTACATTTTAAGTACGAAACATGTTTTCCAAATTTTATTTATCTACCTCCTTACGTTTTATAAGTATCGAATTCACTAGATAGACATATTTCTTTTCATTTTTATTAAATACATCATGCAATCTCTGGTGATTAATTCGTGTCACTTAGTTAATACACAAGTACCCGAAAATTGAATTTGTATTTTGGTCACCTTTTTGCCGATTGATTGAAATAAAAGTTTGTCATAGTACTGCAATCGTAATAAACAAGATTGCATATTCAGTTTCATATATTTAAGCCATTGAAATTTTAAATTAGAGCATTTACATGCTTGTGAAACTGCAGACGGATAGACGGTCAACCCTTTGACAAATATAGTGCTAAATTTGAAAAGAATGGCTAATTATGTGAGCCGAATTTTATTTAACTACCTTTTTATGTTTTGTAGTTATATCACTTATTTTACATGGACAGAAAACCGGTCAGTATTTTACATGGACAGAAAACCGCCTTCCTCCTATTGGACTTTTTATAAAATTCGATAAAAATCTACATACCTTGTGTCGCCAGATTTCATCAGTCTGACTCAAAGCCTTTTCGAGTCATCACTTTCTCAAACAGGCGGATATAATTCCAAAAATATGTCTTTCGGAGTTAGGAAACTGTGACAAAATTTCGGGTTAGAATTCTTTGATGATTAGAATACTTTTTCTATGTATATTTCGCATAAAAGAAAGAAAAAACCTTATGTTATGAAGAGCATTTTTGCCTATATTATGATGCAATTTATTCATTTATTAGCCCATATCCACACCTATACAATATCAGACACTAAAACGAAAAATGGGAAAATGAGTACTAAATCAAACTTGCTAAACCGAAACAAATAAAACGTTACATCAGGACTAAGTCACAAAAAATGTTCAAAAGCAAAAAAAAAAAAAAAAAAAAAAAAAAAAAAAAAAAAAAAAAAAAAAAACAGCGTACTTAGAAGACAAAGCGTAAGTGAAAGAACTGACCCTCAATTAGTGCAACCTTAATCGGATTAAAATAGACAAATGCCAAAATGCATGCATGTCTTAATCCTTAAATGCATAAAACATACATTTATTAATCCTTAAATGCAGACTAAGAACATACAGGATGCTTGCATACATTATATTAAAAAACAAGCATTACAGCATGAGTGGCTATTCAGAATGTCGATTTTTTTTTTTTTTTTTTGCTTTGAAAAGAAAAGGAAGTTCTTATAAACGTTAAAAGAATCGAAGCTTCGACAATTTTTCGACAAACTTTCTTCGATCAGAAAGCTCTTTATAAAGGGTGTCCCAAAATTACCGCAATATTACAATTTCCACTATTTGTACAGTAAAGTATTTGGCAACCCTATTAAAAAATGCATTTGACAGCTGATAGCTTGGGGGATGTAAAAATGGAGCGTTACGTGATGGAACAACGTATTTTCATTGTTGAACAGTATTTCAAAAATAATGAAAGTCTGGCAGTGACAGTTCAAAAATTTTAGAACTAGCCTCCTAGATCGGGGGATTTAATACCATTGGATTCTTTTTGTAGAGTTATTTGAAATCAAAGGTCTATACCAACAAGCCCACAAGCACGCGTGCATTGAAGGAGGAAATGGTGAGGTTGCCGGTGACTTTTATCAAATAAATAACATAACAAAAAACTTGAAGCAATATGTGATGTGCTAGGATAGAGCCAGGGACCTTGTGGCTTGCAGTCCAGTAACTAAACCATTATACCAAAACGATCGTTCGCGCAGAAGTGTTGTTAACTGGCTTATATGCTATTCACCGCAAACTCAAGGGACCACGAGCGAATCCAATAAAGCTCACATGACATTCAAGTAATATTATTCTTATTCATAGCGCGCTGCAATTTTCCCACATGATTAATACAAAAACATTATTTAACCACTCATTTGGCTTCCTATTAACTGTAATTGAATTCCCTCACAATGCTAAATAAACAACACATTTTCTTCTATGAAACCAGATACACTGAGCGAAAAATTTCCCATTTTCATTTTTAATGGATTTTTATTTAAAATTTCACAAAAGCCATGCATCAAACTCTTGATCTTAGCGAAATCTCCGTATCCGCTTGATAATCAGATTACAGCAGTTTCGTTAAGCTCAGAGACTTTTGGAATTATTCAGTGACACTGCGATTAATGAGAGTCTTATCTTGCGGTGTTAAGGCTGTTAATTAAGGAAAGCAAATTAATGATCCTGGCATGTGTGAATGCAAGACTAACTAGAAATGGAATGTTTTTTGTTCTTTTGATGAAATAAAAAGATTTTCATACGCGCGATATCTGAAAAGTCTTAGCTAAGAGCAATCAGATAAACGTTGAAAAAAAAATTAATGAAAGAAAGAAATTTTATGAAGAAGCTGCTAAGAGAAATGGATGGTGCCAAATATTATAATGCTAATTAGAGATATTCAAATCTTCCTTCTTTTTTATATCTTAAAGAATTTTGATTCAGTGAATGAAACTAAGATTTTTTCCCCCTTTTCTATTCTTTTGTAAGATGTTTTAACTGACAAAGATAAATTAAGCCAATATCTCTTCTTTTTTTAATCTATCTATTTAAAGAAATTCTTTCCTTTTTCATTGATTTCTTACACTGTAGTTTCTGAAGCGAAATTGACGTTTTTGAAGAAGGAAAAAATTATATTTTTAATTTATTATTCGGATTTGAAATAGAAAGTATTCAAAAAAAATTTTCAAATGCTTTTCTTATATTTCATATTTTCTGAAACTCAAATAAATCAAATTGTTAAGTGTTTTATTTTAAATTCATGAATACAGTGTTTTTTTTTGTGCAAAACCAGTTTAAACCGATTTTAAACAATCACGTGACTATCAGATTACGATTTCAGAAAACGATTCAGAAAACGATTTTTATTTATTTATTCATTTTTTTTTTATCTTAAAATCATTCGAACTCCAAAACTTTATCTCGAAGCCAGAATTTCTCTCTCTCTCTCTCTCTTTTTTGCGAAATTCCTGTTTAATTAAAGTATTTAATTTAGTTCAAAATTAATTCGGTTTAATTTAATTTAATGCAAAATAAAATGCTTCGTTTGTAAGTCATTAAATGTAAATTCTAACATATGGCTTGTCTCTTTTATTTTAATCACTGTGAAGAGTTTTCAAAAGGTAGAAAAGTTTAGAAATCAGTTAGTGTTTTCTTTTTTTTGAAATACTTTTATTTCATTTGTTTTATGAAGCAATAATAATAATAATTTTTCAATTTACTTTTCCTTTCCTTCTCTAAGTATTAGAAAGTATTTGTAATTTTAGTACTTTGAGGACTTTATTAATATATCGGCCAGTGCTTACATTATCCCCAAAGTTTTTGCCATTTCCTTATAAATATTTCCTGTAGATACCGCTTAAGATATTACAGTGGTTTCAAAGCTTTGATTTATGCACCGTCAATGATGGCTGCCTTCGCGAGGTTGTTAGCTAAGCAATGAGAATGAATTTTCAGACGCAAGAAAGATATAAAATGATAATTTTATGACAAACTTTATGCTTTAGGGGAGCAGCTGGTTCGCCTTCAAAATTGATTGTGTTTACTTTAAATCAAATCGCTTATTATTCGAGATTCCCCCCTTCAAAAATTATTTTTTACCTTCAGATAGTGACACTCATTAGATTCATATTCTTTTAATAATATCTTGCTCCTTCTGTAAATTATGTGTATGAAATATCCCAAAGAGAAAATTTCATGTCACTATAGTTTTTTTAAAAATGTAACTGTCCGATTTTCATATAAACTACGTTGATATTAAATATAATTTTTCCTTCCTCGTTCTCAAGAAGGGACGAAAATCATGGAACGGAATGTTTGACAAAACAATGAAAACGAATTTAATTTCAGATCAGAAAAGAAGAAATCTATTGTTGGAAATTATGCAGATAGATATTTGTTTTTAGAAATTGCCAAAAAATCAGGAAAAATTATTTAATTCCAGAAAGGTTATCAGTTTTACGCAATAATATTTTACAGAACTGTTGCAAAGAAATCCCAAATTTCAAATAATTTTTAACTAAATAAAACTTTAAAAAAATCCATTTGAGGTATTCATTTCCACACTTTAAAGTATATAATGGGCGTCCCAACATTAACGTCAGATTTGACTTTGCCACCATTCATGAAGTAAAATATTGGCAACCCTATTAAAAAATCATTTAACAGTTTAGGGGAAAGTTAGTAAAAAGGGATATATCTAGGTGTTTATCATTACAAAATTTGAAAAAAGGTTATCCCTTCGATATTTTATTTCATAATTACCCATCTTTTAAATTTCTAATTAATTAGTTACTGTCTTTTATATTTCATATCTCATATAAATTTTGAATTTAGTTAAGGCCTAATAAACATTTTAATGTTCCTATTAAATAATTTTCAGCAAGATATTTAAGTGAGAATAATTAATCCTCTAGGCATAATAGTTCTCTGAGTAACTTGATTAGTTGCATTATTGATTGATATATTTAATGGTTTAAGGTTTAAAACTCTTAAATTTAATGCATCGATAATAGAATTTGTGGATATGATCTGAGGTAAATTATTCATAGTACATAATGATATGCCATAGTGCAATTTAATGAAATATTGCTTTAAAGAAACCCAAAATTTAATTAGATTACTGCTTTAACCATAAGAGAGATACGAGTTGATGAACAGGACAAAATAAAGAATGACATACTTTTATAATTATATTGCTCACACTCTTGATAAAGGGTGTCCCAAAATGAATGCCACTATTGCCACTATTCGTGCAGAAAAATGTTGGCAACCTATTTGAAAACCATTTGACAAATAATAATTTAGGGATAGTAAAAATTGTACAATGTGTTTTCATTATTGAACAATATTTCAAAAATAAGCAAAGTCTAGCGGCCAAATAAAAATTTGAGAATTGGCCCCTTAGATCGTGTGATTTAACACCATTGGATTTCTTTAAATGGAGTTATTTGAAGTCAGAGGTCTATGCCAACCAGCCCTCAAGCATGCGCTGTCTATCCGCTGTCAAATTTATTTTTTAATAGAATTGCCAACACTTTACTGCTCGAATGGTTGCAGATTCAAATCTTGCAATAATTTTGGGACACCCTTTATTTTTCAAATTTGGTAATTCTAAGACAAGCAGGCTGTCTTGTAAAGCGCCAATACAAACATATACATAAATATTTCTTTATTATTAGTGCAGAGAAATATTTTACGAAACGAGAATGCATTGAATATTTACGAAATATTTAATGAGATAATAAATCTTATCGAATATTTTTAAAGGAATCTTGATGCGCCTACAAATCTATATTGCTTTACATTTGAATTAAACTAAAGATTTTCTAACCTATCTGAAAGGATTGCCATGTCTACTGAAGCATATTTGATTTTTTAAAAGAAAAATCCGAGTGTTATTTGCTTTTTTTTCCCTGAGAGAATGCAAACAATTCCTTTAGAGATTTGCTAGACTTTCTCCCAGGCATTTCAAAAAAATATATATCAGAGGTTTACCACAAATATTTTTGTTTTATGTGATACCGAAGATGAATGAAGTCGCAACTGGGATAAGAAAATAAATTCCTCCTTATTTTCCAGAGATGCACGTTTCCCGGAGATCCGCTGTTTCCTTTTTATTTAGTCACGCATGAGTCCCTTTTTCTGGTAAATTGGGGTAAGTATTTTGATTTAAGGTACGAGAAAAGGAGAAGAACAAGAAAAGAAATAACAGAATGGTGGAAAAGCTTCTCTTTCCAAGCAAAAATATTCATTTTTCTCAAAGAAAACTATGAATTATTTTGGTTGAAATGTTTATCATTGCTTAGGGATTTGGAAAATATATCGCAGAAACTTTCAGATGAGTTGAAAAAAAAATTCTTTTTATGCCTATTGCGAAATCTAATTTGCATTTTGATCTGTACGAAATATTATATTCGGAAGGAAAAACTTTCTGTTATTTTATTAAAAGTAAAATTCTTTCATGTGAAATAAAATGAAATCGCAAATTTCAAGTTATCATGTGATAATATTATTTTTTTGAAGTCACGTGGTATCAATCCGACAGAAAAACATTATGTTCTCACACGATTCATATTCCGCAATCACCAACATTTAGAAAAACGATGGTTTCTGACAATCTGAAAATCAATCGAGTTCTATGATTTTTTCTCTAGAGGCCAGAATTTTTTTCTTGAAAAACCAATTTAAACCATTTTTAAATAATCACGTGATTATCAGATTAAGCATGTGTCAATATTTAGAAAACAGTGCTCTCTTTTTTTCCCCCTCATTTTAAAATCGTTTCATCTTCAAAAGCTCTTCTCGAAGTCAGAATTTTTCTTTTTCGAAAATGTGGTTTACAATGGTTTGGAATGATCACGTGAGTATTATATTGCGCAAATATCAACTTTTATAAAAGCGATGGTGTTATATATATATATATATATATATATATATCCATAACTCCCCTCGAGATTCCATTTTCTTCTCTGTGCTTCTGTGGCCATAACTTTTTGCGACCCTGCGCTTTGTTGTCCAAAACAAGGAATCGGATACATGACAGATAAAGTTGTAAGTTTTTGTTGGCGATAAGTCGCGAAATGTGTCAACCTTCTTTAGCATTTTCTCATAACCCTAAAAGCGAAAAATTGACGCCTCAAAGGCGATAAATCACCCATTTTCTGCCGAGCATTTTGAGGTTTCAAAAACGCTCAACTGAAAAAACCTCATGCTCTCACATGGTAATAATTTTAAGTAGGTTCAAGAAATTGTAAAATTAGTTAGAAAATTTATTAATTAGTAATCAAATTTCAGTAAGAAATTAAATGGGAAGTAAGAAATGTCAAATTAGTGGTAATTTTTTCTCTAATACTTCCACGTACACTCATATTATATTTAAGGTTCATAAAGAAAAATGTTATCCTCCATTGTATGAATCTGTTTGTTTATCCTTTTTTTGTTACAAGTTGAAACAAAATAGCAATATTTAAATACATGCTTTTGAATTGAAGATAGTGTTCTGACAGATTATATAAACTAAAAGGAAAAATTAGAGATCAATTATAAAATGATTAATTTAATATTTAGATCTTACAGTGAGTAAACAAACTTCAATATTATAGGATTTTTTTTCTGCATTCATTAATGTTTGCCGACATCTTGAAATAAAGAAATAATATTTTTTGTTGTCAGATATTTCAGAGTTAAGTCGTTTCATTTAGGAAAAAATTGCATTCTACCTAAATTTTGCTGAATGAAAAGTTGGAAAATTTTAGATCCTTTGGACCTCAAAAATTGTTTCGAATACTTGTTATGTGATTCTAATCCATTGAAAATTTTTGCTTAAAGTAAATATATTTTTTATTCTATGAAAATTTGCCAAAGAACTTTGCAACCTTTTTACCAGCTTTATTCCAATCCTCGAGCAACTGTCTCGTAGCAACAACTAAAGAACATATCTGTGCTAATTCACAGACATTGTATGCAAAAAGATTTCGGAATTCAAACTGTCTCACTTGGGAACAGAGGATATTTTGAAATTAATATATTCAAATTATAACTAACCCAATTACCAAATCCCAATATTTTTATTTACAAAATCTATAAAAAATTATACACAATTAACAACAACAAAGAAAACGCATATTGTTTGTGGAAATAAATAAATAAGTCCTCAGGAAATTTGAAAATATTTGAATTTAAACTGAATAGTTTTCTATGAAAACTTCAATAAAACACTATGGGTTTAATGTAAGCAATAATAATTGTAGTTCAAATTTACAAATATTTGAGACAGTAAACATGAAATTGAAGCAACAATTTCTTTAAAACTAAAAATACGCAGTTATGATTTTTTTATATGAACGTGAACTGTATTGGGAATAGATCCATTGCCAGCTAGGAAATAGAAATTCCTTTTCGTATTGTAAGTTAAATTTAAAGAGTGAGATTAATCATATATGATTAAATTTCTTTCCTAGGTCCATCCACATATCTATAGGAACTATTTTACTTAAAAATTGCATATATTTTGAAAAGAATTAAATTGTAACCAAGCTAATTACCAAATCCCAATTTCACCAATTACCTTATCATCGCAAAAGCTATACACGATTAAAAAATAAACACATATTTATAGGATGTAAAATAAACTAGTGGAGATGTTCAAGAAATGTTATGAAGATATTCAAGAAATGTTTGTATTGAATCAAAAAAATTGATATAAGATAAGGGTTTCTGGTAAAATGCTTGTCAAATATCCCCATTTCTTTGAAAACATGATTATTACGAAGATATTTCAAAGTCTGGAAGCTTTAATGCACTTGTCAACGTCAAAACTGCTGCGAAGTTTCGGAAACTGATAAAGAGAATGTAAAGATGCGCTCGCTCTCGATGGAAATGGGTATTTCTCAACCATTTGACTTTAATCTGACAGTCTTCCGTAAGAAACGACAGCTTCTATTTTTGGAACATCCACTTTTAGTTTTGTAGAAAGAAAAAAGTGATAAGAGTCAAAAATTTATAAAGCAACTTTCAGCAATTCATTTTGGTTTTTATCTTGAATCAATAACAATTTGGCTGCTCAGAATGTGAGGTTATTCAAAACAATTACTTAGATTGCAAATAGTTACAACTACTTTCTGAACATTTATAGGAAGAAAGATTTGAATATAAAAAAAAGTGAAATATTTTATTTGCGTACAATTAATTGCTCTATATGACTTCACTTGGTTACAAAGGTAACATTCAATTGATGATTTTGACGTCAGATTGATATTGCGAAATCGTTAGATATCATTTCACGTCAGGTATTATATAGCGCATTGACGGCCATTGATGCACGTTTGATATATAGCATATTTCTGCAAGTGGCTATCTAAATATTCCGAAATTATATGTGTTTTCGTATCACTGGGGTGTGTCGCAAACTCTGTCTTAACGCCTTTTGGGCGTACCAGTGTGAATAATTCGAAGATACGAATAAAAAATGCTTTTCATTGTAGAGATAGGGAGTAAAGCATCTAAGTTGCTAATGCTAGAAAAAAGAAGTCATATAGGTTAATTAATTTATACAGAAAAAAAAGTAATCCTTTTTCTGTTTTTTGTTCACATTTTTTTTTACTTTTTCATCTATAAAGTAAACAAAGAGAAAGTATCGTAATCCCCAAAGAATTAGTCTTTAAAATTTTGATGAATCTCCCAGTTTCAGATCTACTTGAGTCCGAAAAAACACACCTTTGGAATTACGTCTGCTTTTCTGTTAGAACGTCAATTTAAAAGTGCTCTGCGTTGGACGAATGAAATATAAGATCTTTACAGCAAATTTGTAAAATTATATCAAATTTGGTGTAAACGATAAGAGATTACAGACTTAGCGTGAAATTTACAATACAAAGGCAGCTAGGTAGATGAAATTTGGCACAGGGATTTAGTATTTGAAGTGTAGGCACTTTTTTGAATTCGGAAATAAATTTGACGAAATGATGACCGTCTTTCATCTGTACTTTATACGAATGTAAACAAGAAACTCAAAACCGGATTGATTTAGTAAGTTTGGTATGTGTTTTTTACGATTACATTTACAATTTGGTCAAATTTTGGTTTTAATCGTCAGTTAGAAAAAGGCACCCAAACTAAGCAGGTCCTAATAGGCTCTTTTGTAGTCATTTTTTGCCAATGGTAGGAAGCTAATACTATACATCATTTATTAAAGAATATATTAGTAAGTTTTAGGGGAATCTCCCCCCAATGACTCGTCTCTGTTATTGTTTGTAAAAAACAATAGTAATTTGCAATCGGCGCAATTGTTTTGAATAAAATAAGCACTATACAATATTAAGAACATATTCCAACACGACGATAGTGGAGACCTAAGAATTTCTAGTATCAACAGTTGAACATTTGCACATGAAGATATTTTGATGATTGTAGATGGTTTACACCCAAATCAGACGAAGACTTGAGTGTTTGTATATTAATTCGTATAAATAGTTATTAATTAGTGAGGCCGTATAGCTACTTTGTGAGAGTCAATTTGCCGCCATTAATCGGGAAAATAATAATTTTTACGTCTCATTTTTTCAATAAAATAATTATAAAAATTGAATACCGATATTGCGCCAGCAACAACTGCAATTTCTTCATCAGCCCCCAATTAGCTTTTTGTTGGTTGTTGTTTTCTAATGCAAAAAATGGACAGATAATGAGCAAAACTGCCAGTCCGAATAATTCTTGTTTATACGGCTTAGTTCTTTGTTAACGGAATGACTTGATTGTAATTTAGAAAAAAACCTCATTTGAAGCCTATTCAAACTAATAAACATCGGATCAAGTTAAGTTAGATCAAGCATTCACCATAATATGTAGCAAAAACACTTGTTTCTGCAATTGACGAATCATTTGACATAATCTTTGGATCAAACATTAGAATCTAGGTTTTCTGTATCATCGTCGGCATAACATTATACATTATTAAAAAGTTTTCATTTGCTTGTTTTAATTTTTTTATCCATTACCAGAAGTTAAATATTTTACATTTTAAAAAGGTTAAATTATTAAGATTTATTGCATATTTAAATTCTTCGATTCGGATAGCGAAAGATATCTAGCTTAAAAATGCCCTTCAGGATATGTTTTTTGTTCTCAATCAAAAGAGTCGTTCTAATTATTTATAAGTAAGTAGATGGTAAAACATTTATAAATAAAATGTTCACAGCGATTATTAAAGCAATTAAGAAATAAAAAACGAAAAAATAATATCCACGTGATAACAATTATACACAATAAGAGATCTGAAGATATCTGAAGAATGCTAAAAGGGATTACTTCCATTAAGTAAAAATGAATCCTTGATGAAGAATGTTAAAAAATGATTACTAGCTTTGGAATAGCTTTGAAAATGAAAACTTTTGAACAATGATTAAAAAACTGATTACTTAAATATATGCTGCTAACTTCTGTAGCCCTTATAAGAATAAAAAATACCACTCTTATTTGTCATTTTTACGTACACTCAAAGTTTCAAATGCAATCTTGATTTATTCTGAAATGTAGCTCGAAGGATTTTCCGAACCTAAGGTGGTATTTATCAGAATGATAATTGGTTCCTTAATTAAAATTTACATTAATATATCATTTTAATATGATTCTCTTTAATCGTTTCAGATCATGGAAATTTCAGCAAAAAGAAGCATATATTTAGAAAAAAATGGCACATTTTTTAAATAATTGCAAATGAAATTAGCTGAAATATTTATTTGAGATAATTGCCTTGCAATTATGCGCTTTTAATGTGCCAGTTGCTATTGCGCAAAGTAAAAACAAAAATGCTTCAGATGGTGCAATTTCGAATCATGACTAAGAGGAATCAAATTCATTTAGTTGGAATAAAATGAATAGATTTTTAATTGAAAAAGCCTTATTTTTATATTAAAAAATTCTCTCCTTTTCTAAATTAAAATATTTTGAATATACATTGAAACTTGCTGCATGTAGAGTATTTGGTTGATAAGTAAACTTTATACATATTGTTGAATTTTTTAAATATTAATCTCTTTTACTTTTATTATAATTTTAATTTAATTTAGTATTTGTATGAAATCATTAGCCGATAACGTTGTATAATTGCAAAAAAATATAACATACCTTACCGCAAAGTTTAACATTGTAGCAAATGTTCACTTACCTATAAGGAAGAAAAAAATAGATTATTACTTTTTAGCAATAAATAATAAAGCATAATACAAAAAATGTACAAAAACTTAACATAAAGTTTCACAAAAGTTACGTTTGCAAATATTTAGGCATGTTCAACTATACAAAACTGTCATTTTAACCATAAAATAAGATGGGGGAAATGCAAAGGACAACAACAAGCGTTTGTTTTGTTAAGTCAAAGATAAAAATAAATCAAAGTCAATAACAAAAGATAAGTGAAATTCAAATTCTTATCACAGAAGTGTATTTTTATATAGTATTTTTACGCATACACACATGCACATTTTGTTAAAATATCGTTTGACGTTACAACCGTGTTTTTTAATTGTCTTACTTACTCTATGCATTATGGAGGCAGTACCATAACATCATGGCGTTTTAAAAGTGGAAATATATGGCTCATCTTTTCGTGGTATAGTAAACTTACTTTTTTCATATATTTCGTAAACTGCACTGATATTAAACAAAATCCTTGTTCTTTAATTTTCAACAATGAAAAAAAAAAAAAATTGCGCGGTCTGATAGTTAATGCAACAATGAAAACGATTTGAATTTCAAGGCAATTGTGTAATCTATTGTTGGAAATCGTGCAACAAAAATTTAATAAAACTTCGTACGATTATTAAACTAGTGTTATTAAAGCAACAATTTTTATATTTTTTTCATTTTTTATGCGATAATATGCTTGGATATTGTTGCGAAAAAACGACAAAATTCAGCTTAATTTTTAAAATATCTAATTAATTTTAAAAATAATCACTCTGAGGTTCACACTTCTACCCTCCAAGGGATATATGTGTCTTAGGTAGTTATAGGGTAAACGGCCTGACTTGTAAAGCGTGAATATTCTTCATTCCCTCAAACCAAGCTGAGCAAAATTTCAAAATTGCAGTAATTAGAGATATATTTAGTCAAATTTATCACATAATTAAACAAATTACAATTTTAATGCCTTGATTTTAAATACAATTAGCAAAGAATGAAAGTATACAACAATAAATACAAGATAGATCTTTGTTTTGTTTCATAAAATACTACCAGGAGCTATCCAATGGAAATGAGAAGCTTACGGTATGGTGCGCGAAGTAATGGTGGTAGTGTTCGCTACCTCCATATCGATAACGGAACCTTCCTCCTACAGGTGGGGATTTTTTTTTCTCCATCATGGCTATTAGGACTTAACCTTAGTTCTTACCGGTGGACTATCTGGATGATGGGGTTATACAGTTAGCCCGGACGTTATACCAGAGTAAGGATAGGTCGTCTGAAATTATGCTCAAATGCTTACAAAAGCAACACGGCGCCTAAGATATCAAAATCCTAATTCTATTCTTTTTTGTAAATTTTATTTGACTAGCTTTTCGCCCAGTGAAAGTATATTTCTATCACTCGCTAAAACACCGAAAATGTATTCTTCTTCTTCAGAATTTTTATGTAAAAGTAATTACGATAAATTATTAAATTCAATAATTACACGTTTTAAATAATTTTAAAGAGAATCTTCAGAAAAATTCTTTTTAACAAGATTTTTTAAATTTACCACTTATTATTTCTCCATTTTTTTGCTTATTTTTCAACGTTTCAGATTGGAAAACAATTCTCAGATGATTATGGGATCGACACATGTTACGAAATAAAAATCCTTTTATAATTCTATGCAAACATGATTCAGCAACCCCTATTAAGAAATAGAATATTTTACGAAATAATTCAAAAGTACGACGGAATTAGTAATTCTAATATATACAAAATCTTAATTTGCTTCAGTGGATCTGTTCTTTGTATTCATTAAATCAAACTGAAATTTTACATAAACTTGAATAATTAATATTTAATAGAGACATGCTGAATTTTTCACCCATCAAAATTATCGCAATCAGTTTGATTGTATCTCCAAACAGTTAAAAATACTATTCCATTTAATTAACCCAATTGTTACGATTGCAATCTAGCCGTTAATTAACTAATGTTCGACTCTCGGCGAAAAATGGGGACTTTACAGATTAAATTCTTTTGTTTGTCTTTCCTTTATAGAAACTGACTCAACTAATTGGCCATTTTGTGTGTAATTTATCAAATATGCATGAACCTTAACTTTATTAATTATCCTAAATTGACTTAGCATTGTTTATGTGCTACTTGCTAAATTAATATGACTTCCGGTTGTTTCTTTAGTGATATAACTCCCATAATATGTGATATCTGCCTAAGATTCTGCTTGGATGATTCATTTATTTTAAATAATTAGGAAATTCAAGGCAAAATAAGGGAATGATTTATGGGAAAGTGAAACAAAAGGTTTTTTGAAAAATGGTGAAATTATCTATAAATTCTTTGCTTAAAATTACGTTGTAAGTTATCTACTTGTAGGTGATATTAATAAATGGGTTTCATTTATTTATTTTGCATTTTATTTCAAATTATTAATATACTACAGTGAATAGGCTAGTTACAGATTTAAAGGCTTTATGTTTTTGATAGATTACTTACAGGAATGTAACCATAAACATCGTTCTCAATGTTAGATTTTGACAAAATTTCCGTAGATAATCGATGTGGTCTTTAGATTTTTAACAACCTCTAGTTCAAATATTTATATATATATTCAAATATGTATACGTTCAAAAAGTTAAATGTGCTCCTTCATAAAATGTTTTGGTTTAAAGCTATTTTGATGAAATTTTCTCTTACATTTAGATAGTATTCCATAATAAGTATACTTTAGCCAGCTATTGGAATCAATGTTTAGATTCTCCAATGCTTCATTGAAACATAGATAATAATTTATTATTCTGAAAAAGGTAATTTTATGAATAACTTTAGTTCGATTCTTTCAATTTGATATTTTATAAAAATACACGATGATTATTTTTCCAAAGGTTTTAAATATAACCTAACGCAGATAAGTAATTATAGATAAATTTGAGTAATGTTTCAATTTTAATTGTAGACTGTCAGTTTTTCATCTATTACTAAATGGAAAAGCTACTTAAAAATTAGCTAGGAAGCAAATACATATAAATAACCATTCGTTAGTTGCATCCTCATTTTCGCAAACTGTTAAAATTCTCGTGAGAGAACCACATGGCTTGGACATGTTCTTCGCTTGAGAAACGTTCAAATTTAGTTTCGCAAAATTTAACAAATCGCTTGAAAAAATATTATACTGTATCATAGGGCGCATCCATTAGAGTTTATAATTAACGAATAGATAAAACAGTTTTTAAAAGGATTCTCTTATTATATACTAAAAAGTAGATTCTTTGCTGCCTTTTGATATTCGCAGACACAATTAGTCATTGATCGGAAATCCGGCGTCCTTATTAACCGAACTTATTCCTGTTTGATACTCATTGAATTCACCTTTATATCATTCAAACATTTTTATTAATTAACAGTAAAAAAATTAATAATAATAGTTTTTGAAGTATATTTGTTTTAAAAAGAGTAGAATAATTTTTAAATTCTACTTACTCTCTATTTTTTAGATTTAATTTAAATTTCATAATTTCACACGCCATTATGTTCACAAATTCATGAGCTAACATAATGATTTCATTTATGAAATCAAAAATTAAGTAATTAATTAAAATCTAAATTTAGTTTTGAAAATATTAAAATAGCGTATTTTTATCAGCAACATTCATGTTTAGAAAATGTCAGAATTTAAATATAAATGCAAGTGAATGAAAAACAAAATAAATAAATAAATAGGTTAATTTAAATAAAATAGTGAAAAAAAACCCCGAATAAATGAGTGAATGTTAAGTTAAGATTGCTTTCTTTATGGAATATAATTCAAAGTATAAGATTCATGGAATGCAATTCAAATCATGAATATAATTCAAAGCATTCGTTGCTTTCAGTAATATGATCCTTGCATACCTAAATTGAGTAATGTCAAAATATGCATCCTTCGAATGCAACGGCTGATAGAATCAAATCAACCGATGACAAGACAGGAAAATCAAATCTTAAACACTGCCATGATATAATATTTCGAAATAAAAGAAGGAATTTCTGTTTTCTAATATTTTTGCTTCCTCCCATACGAAGCATACAAAAAGGAAAGAGAAAGTATTGTCATCAAAAAATTGGACTTCAATATTTCGGTGAATTTCTATATTTTAGACCACTCTGAGACTGAATTGTTGGAATCGTGTTGGTTTATATGAATACAATAATTTGAAAATATATTGAAATATTAAATATCATGAAGTTTGATATGTAAAGTTAAAATTTGTATATTTCTACCAAAACCGTGACAAAATGGTTAAATGAAAGCCCGTCTGTCTGTCCGTGCACATGAGAACAAAATAATTCAAAAACGCAAAGAGATATATCGCTGAAATATAATTGAAATATAATATACGGATCTATCAGCAATATTTTAGACATTAAATTTTGGGAGAAATCCTAGAAATGGAAGGATAGTTCTCTCTCTCTCTCTCTCTCTCTCTCTCTATATATATATATATATATATATATATATATATATATATATA
>JAPMOR010051553.1:211266-233112 GCA_026543865.1 Argiope aurantia
AAAAAATATTCCTATCAACATATTCCTTCTATTTATTTATGTTTGAAATACATTTTTAATCATGATTCAATGAACATAATACGAAATTCAAAATGAGTATTTCTAAGGTGTTCATTTTGACACTAAGCAATTCATTTGGAGGCAAATCTATCAGCTGCAGACAGTATTATCTTTGAAAATTAAATTACTTTATCTTTGAGTGTGGATCACCCTTGGTAAATATTCGTCATAAAATTATTAAAAAAAATTCTTTTCAATGCAAACAATCTTAAACAAAGATATAAATTAAATAAATACGATTCTCATTTCCGAATTAATTCCGTGTTCCCAAAGCAAAACGATATTCAGAAGAATAAACATCTGATGGTTTCTGAGCATCATATTCAAGACATCCATTTCTTGATAAGAGTGAATGCCATTTATATATCAAAACAGAGAGAGAATATCTAGCCTTATTCATGGTATCCTTGTATCATGCATCATTTTGATGTATTGAGGGTCAGAGATGCTTTTGAACGAAAAGAATGGAATCAATTGATGGCTTTTATGTTTGATGATCAATTTATCTACAACGGACAAACAAAGTGTAGCGTCAGTTTATTCGGTAACTGTTGAGTTTCAGAATATTTACATGGCTTAGGAATTCATATAGAGTTTTGATAAAAAGCAGAACTGAAACAAATAATAGAATTTTATTTCTCTATTTTTCGATTAAAAAAGGAAATTATATTGTTCTCTGCTTATAAAAATACAATATACAATAATATGCTAACGATATATGATATATAATATATAATATGTTAATGCTATATAATATATAACATAATATGATAATGAATTTCTCATAAATATTAAAATCTTTTTTATAATTCGGATGTAGGAATTGGGATATCTGCGTGAAATTCACGGGTTGCTTCTTAATAAGTTAATCAATAAATAAAAAATTGCAGAGTCACTGAAATTTTTTAAAAAAATTCCTGAAAAATATTTATTGTTTCCCTCTAGAAAAGAGATTAATCTTTTTCAACTCTTCATTAGTCTAGACTTTTGGAAACTCCACATGATTATATCTCCTGTTGTTATCTCCAATACAAAGGAGTTTTCATTTATATTGATAACAAGTTTTTAATACTATTGCTTATATGCCAACTTATGTGAAACTACTCACATTAATTTAATAGCACTTGATGAATGTACTCTGGATTTTATCATTTATTCTATATTTTTAACACTGTTATAGCGATGTCAAAACAAAATGAAAATACCATTAAAACTATCTCGCGTATTTTGCTGACAATTACTTATCTCCAAATGAAAAACAATCCTTAAGTTTATCAAACGGAGGTAATTTTATAGTTTAAATAAAAACGTAAATTATCTACATCATGAATAAACATAGTATACTCATAAAATATATTATAATATAATGTTCTCCAAATGAAAAAAACAATCTTCAAGCTTACCATATAGTGGTAATTTTATTAAATGAAGACGTAGATTATCTACGTCATGACTAAACACAGTATACACATAATGCATATTACTAATATAAAGTGACGGATTTCCGGTTACGCAGACAAGGCAGTTGCCAAGGACTGCTAGGCTGAAAGGGGTCCGCAAACAGGTCGATTAAAAAAGTTATTTTCCTAGTTACCATATAAATAAATTTGTAAAAAAAATATAAGTTCTATGTATGATTAAATATTGAAATAATCCTGACGCTTTATCAAACATAGTTGGCCATAGTTCACTTCGATTACACAGTTATTAGAATATTTGTAACACAGAACATTTGTTTTAGCTATTCAGACAATAACATTGTGTAAAAATAAAGATGTCGGCCAATTTTTAATCATAACTGATAAATAAAAACTAATTCATTTTCGGAAAGTTAAAAATAAAAAAAAAGATTAACTTAAAATAAAACATTTACATATTAAAAATGTGTTGAAATCTGAAACTAAATTGACCCCTTTATTAGGGACCACATAATTCGGCAATGATAACATACTTATAAAATGACAACGTTCATTTCATAGGTTCTGTATTTGTGAAAGATATTAAATATTTTATTGCCTTAACACAGAAAGTTTAAGAAAGTAAAATATTGTACATATTGTAGATTAATATTGTGCATTTTAATCTCTACCTCCAATAGCAGCATTACTTTATCCACCACATACAAGTGTACATTTATAGCATTGGTTACAAGCCTGTGAATCACAAGTTTGAAGAAATTATTCTTGAACAAGTAAATTTCTTATTGTAAATGAAAGCCAGATGGTGGTTTTTTTTTGGATGGGGGGGGGGGCAGAATTTGGTGATTTTGATTTCGTCATATTGTCGATATATTATGAAATAATACCAGTATGATGACAAATAGTATTTTTAAGTACATTTATTGAATTCATGAAAAAAAGGTGCATGTGTGAATGTTGAGGAAAAGACTCAATTATTAAGTTTTGGATTAGTCTGTATTATGTTTTCGGTTGATATAAAAATGATCCCCCTATTTGAGCCAAAGCATCATAGTTAACTACTGAAGACTGAAAAAAAATGAAAATTATAGACCACTAAAATAAAAATAATTTTATCCCTGTATTAATCCCTGTATCCCTGTATTTATCCCTGTATTATCCCTGTATTAATATCGGACAATTACCAGTAATACATTGTCCGCAAACTAAAAATATAAATAAATTTGATTTATATTTGAATTTACTATATTTAAATATTTAATAAAACATGCCATGATTGTTTAAAAATGTAATTTTAACATGTGAAAGCGAAGAAAAGTAAGTGTGCTTAAAACTTAATCTTTGATAAATTCTGAAGCAACTGATAAAAAATGCTATTATTATTTAAAAATAATTATATTTCTTAATATTTTTTAATAAATAATACGAGAATAAGAGCTTTTTCCTTCAAAGAAAATAAAATCAGAAACGACTAAATTAATTTTTTAGAATGATATTTTGATTTAAAATAAGGGTTTTGTCTCAAAACAAATTAAAGTTAAGCGTACAATCTCTAATCTTCCTTTGAAGAACTTGATTTCTATTGTTTGCATAAAGTAAAACATTGATGTTAAATTAAATTTCCGTACTGCGTTCACAAAATATATCGTTTTAAATTGAATTAATAAAAATATTCCTAACCATGTTAGAAATGAAATCCAATAAATGATGAATTAAATCAAACGACATTTTCGTCACCTTTTCGCTACTAAAGACCAAAGGTTGAAAGTGGATATACTCAAACTATTACTGTAAGGAATTAATGTAACTCTGAATTAAAATATAAAACGTTCTCAACGTAAATTAAATTTAACAATGAATGTTTCAATATGTATTGTAATTTCAATTTTATTTCACCTCGAAACTAGAAAAGAAGATCCTTTGACAATTAAAGATCAAAGAAGGTGAATGGATTATGTTTCTGTTGATGAAAGGTGGCTACTAAATGTTACATTTGGAGATACATTTTTCATCTTGTGTAATTCGTATGATATTAAGCGATACACTCATTTTTTGTAGATGTGAAATATTTTCGTTTTTTAAATGCAGTTAATACTTTCATTTAAAATATGAGAAATAATTTTAATTTAAGCTTTATCACTTTAATTTATTATTTTTATATTAATCTTAACTATTTTATGTTGTAATGTATACATTTTGAGTATATAGGTCAGGGCTACTAAGGATTAAATTAATAAAATTACTAAAAAAGGATTAAATTAATAAAAGTCAATTAATAATTTCATAAAACCATTTTTGAGCTACCACGATTCATCTTCTGAAGTACAAGGTTTCTGAAAGTACAGACTGACAGACGATCAATTCTTAGTTGGATTTAGCTTAAAATTTGGGTTGGTATCTATTATGAAGATGTTAAATCTGTGTACCTAATTTTATCTTAGCTTTCTTAGTTTCGTAATTAAGTTCGAACAGCAAAACAGAGAGACTTCGTCAAAACAGCTTTTGTTCAAAATTTGACAGTAATCTACAAATTTGATTTCAAACATGTATACCAAATCTCATCCGTCTAGCTCAAAACATTTTTGAGTTATCATTGTCACAGACATAGATACGGACATTTTTCAAAAATGTATTTTTCGAACTAAGAGAAGCCTAAAACGTGGAGATTCGTGAAAATCTCGAGTTCGAATTTTTTGACGATTACTATACTTTCTCTACACTTCGTATATGAGAAAGTATAAACACTACAAAAGAAGAAATCATATATACTATCGTAAATTTCATGTTATCATGTGACAAAATTATTATTTTTTAAAGTCATTGTTTGTCTCAATTAATTTAAGTCACTAACGAGTTTAAACCGGTTTCAAACAAGCACGTGACTATCGGATTACACATGCATTGATGTTTAGAAAACGATGGTTTTTCATCTCAAGATCGTTCGAGCTCCAAAACGTTTTTTGCTTGCTAGAAAAATAAAAAAATTATATATATATGACTCTTTGGGAGATAACTTCTTACGGCCCTGCCCTTTAATGGCCAGATAGGAGAATCGGGTACATGGTGAACATTCGCGTCAAGTTGTAACATTTTGTTGGCGATAAGTCGCCATCAAAATTGTATTTATTATTTTATAATAACCTTAAAAGCGAAAAACTGATGCCTCAAAAGCGATAAATCACCAATTTTCTGCCCCATGTATTTTGTGGTTTCAAAAACCTCAGACCAAAATAACATCCTTTCTCACATGATAATAAATATATAAGTAAACCTAAAAGATTAATTGTCTATAAGCGACTATTATAAAGGTTTTTAACAGTTATTTTTGAAAATATCTATAGATAGTGTTGGAAGTATGGAATAAAATCATATGCGTTATGTATTAAATTATATTTGATTTTATCCAATTCGATTATTGTTATTTATTGGTTAATGTTATCAAAATTCTTAAATTCCGAAATGACAATATTAAGAGGCAACTACTGTATCTCGCAAACGATAATGATTATTTTATGTAACTTCATATTAAATTCTTCATACATATTTTCCACATAAATTTCAATTCATCTTCACAGAAATGATTGTAATAATTCACATTAGAATAGTACAGATTTACTTTCAATTACTAAATAATAATTTCACAATTAATCGAAGCACTACGCCGTGCACAACATTATTAAAGATATTTCAAATTCTCCCACTTTATTAGCAGAACGCATGAGAACATCCCAATAGAATAAAATTATTGAACCCTAAAAGCAAGATGCAATGTTTGAATTCCGCTCTTAATTAATCCAGGAACGGAACAATTTAATCTAATGAAATCCAAATATTGTCCTAACAATTTCCCCTATAAACGAGCGACCTCTTACTCGTTAGAAAGCACAATAATCCGTGGAATGTGGTCCAGATATGAGAGAATCGTAAACAGCAATTTGGGAAGAACTTGATTTTGTTTGTAAATGAGGTAACACAGGGAAAGAATTTAATCTTAAGAGACATGCAAAAACTTTGGCGATCAGTTTAATCCCCCAGATAATTGGGTTTTTAGGCTTTTAATTATTTATATGGGATGGATTTCTATAAAATGTATTTAACTTTGTAATTGGACACGACTTTACTGCAAATTACAAAGTGTATATATTACGAAATAAAAAAACGGAAGTGAAAATTCTACTACTAATTTAATAATTAACAAAAACACGTGCTTGAATGTTTTGTTGGAGAATTTGAATTCCATCATCGTATTTAAAAATGTTTTTTCAGATCAAATTGAATTAAAAATATTATCAAAGTGAAATGAAAATGTTACGTAAATGAAATGAATATAATTAAAAAAGCAATTATTTTTAGTCTTAAGATAAAACTAAAATCCTTTTTATCGGATTTTTTTTAAAGGATATGAATATCAATTTCCGCAGGCAAGCCATAACGATTACGGCTAGACTACAGATTAATATACGGGTGCCAAAAATGAAACATTTTGGAACGATTTCTCGTCAAATATAATCGTAACAATTTTTTATTACAATTTTAAAAGTTGTTTGTTAGCATTTCTAGTATACAAGTAGCATACAATATTTCCGTAGGCAAGTCATAATGATTACAGCTAGAATTAAAGATTAATATACGGGTGCTAAACCGGAAAAATTTTGGAACGATTTCTCGCCAAATATAATCGTGACATTTTTTTTATTTGCAATTTTAAAAGCCGTTTGTTAGAATTTCTGGTATACACTCAGGATTGCAGACTTTTCGAGAGTTTTCGGACGATTCGTGCCTTTGATTGGCAAAAATCCGTACACCGATTTTAAGTCTTACTGCGATTACTTATCTGGCAGCGATTAAGCCTATATTTGCGTTTGATTGAACACTTTGTTTGAAGCCTATTTTATATTTTTTTATCCCCGACAGGATAACCTCTTTGGGGACATGAGAATGATCCAAACTATTTCCAGAATATACGAGTAATAGTATTTTGCAACCCCATTAATTACCTAAGCGAAGCGTTTGATTCCGTACAGCTGTAAAAATGTTCAATGAATGAAACAATCTGAAATTCGTACTATGTTTTATTTATATTTGACTGTTGCCATTCGACACTTAGTAATAATCTCGCTTTCTGTGCCACGTACGTTAACGTTATATATATATATAGATTAT
Source organism: Argiope aurantia (assembly GCA_026543865.1). Classification (NCBI taxonomy): domain Eukaryota; kingdom Metazoa; phylum Arthropoda; class Arachnida; order Araneae; family Araneidae; genus Argiope; species Argiope aurantia. The sequence continues at coordinate 217,908 of JAPMOR010051553.1, forward strand.
ATTTCTATATTTGTTTATTTGTTATATTTCTTAATTTAATTCCAGATCTTTATTATTCTAATATTATGGCTTGAAGAATGATAACATATTCCACATAATATTTACGGTGAAGATGTAATCTGATTATGACAAATTTTACTCGCTCTATCTTTATTAAAATACCATGCCTGTGACGAGACACCAGATTGGTAATTTTCGAAAGCTTTCATGATTAAGTGGATTATGTCATTAGTTTATAGTTGAATATTTATAAATTGGTACTGTCTATATTTACGCAACTACTGTTTTATTTTTATTATGAGATATAAAAAATTAGATTGTCTAAATTTATTTCGTACACTTTTTTTTGTTTTTAATACCAACAACTGAGTGAGTATTTGTTTATTTATTGTTGTTTTAAAATATTTTTAACGTACGTATATTTTGAATTATTTTTAATTTAATATAAGGTCGCTTTTCTGTTATTTTATTATATTTATTTATTTACAATTTCAAACGTATTTTAGTATATACCTCTTATTTTTGTAATATTAAGTAATTTACTTCATCCGATATGTTTACAGTTAGTTATCCTTTCTTCCTTGCTCAATTTAATTTTCTTTGCTTTAATATTATTGCTATTATTATTAGATACTTAAAATAATAAACTATGCTCAAACTGAAGCTCATTAAAAATTATATAAATTATGTTAAACCTAAAAATCTTCCAAAATGTCTTCCCTAAGCCTTCCTGTATATTTCCTAATGAAAATGCAATAAGCCTCTCACATAAAAATTGATGTTTTGTGTTTTTCAGTACAGTGAAGAAAAACAGGTAAGAATTTTATATAGATTTTTTTAGTGGATTGAAACCACATTTTTTAATAATTATAATTTTATTACCCAAGATTACGTAGCATAACGTTTGTGTTTTTGAGTTATCACGTCAATACGCATGCAAATATATTGAGAGACAGAAAACTAAACCCTTGTAGGTTTGACTCAAAATTCGATATGGATCTAAATTCATACGAAAAAATTGCGCAATCTTTCTTTTATCGATATAATTTCTTTGCACTTTGTAACTATCCATTATGTTTGCTTTTGTGTGTACAGATAGAGTTGATGATGTCATGTCCACGTTACCTCGGAAAAAGGATGCAGTAGCTTCTGAGGGTAAAGACCCCTGAGCACCCGAGGGCAGAAGTCTGACTTCTAGCTCATATGAAGATGAAACTCACACATTCGCTTGAATAACCCCTTGTTACAGAGCGGCACATTCACATACCTCACAGATATAACACCGATGAAGAACAACCATACCCGAACCGGAATTCGAACCCGGGACGGCCAGATCACGGGGAAGATGCGCTACCCCTATGCAAGGACGACGGCTACAGATGATGCGACTTTCTGATAATGGGTTTCACTCAAAATTCGATTGAAATCATCTGACAATTTGCTGTATAGACAAAATACCAAACTCCATCCATGTAGCTCAAGGCGTTTCCGAGTTAGTAATAGATGAACAGACAGACACTATTTAAAAAAGTGTGTTTTTCGGAATCACATTCTTCAAAATATCTAGTTCCATTATTTGATTAATACAAAACTTTCTGCTTCAGTGCGTCGTATAAACAAAAATAAGAAAATTGATGAACAAGTAAGGTCCAATAGTCTTTAGCAAGGCGGCAAAGCTTTATGCCTTTCGGGCTTAGATTTTTCTCTTAAGCAATTGTCCATATCAAAATAATCCGATATTATGCTATGATTTCAAGTGTGCTTTGGACTGGTGGTAAGAGTTCGTCTTCGGGAGTTGATGGTTTCATGTTCGAGATCCGATTCTACCGATGAACCTTCAGATGAACGTTAAATCCATCAGGGCCAAATTTTCTGTCTCTGGTCTGATGCGGAAGTCTGACAGATGGATGCCAGCTCAGGTTCCGTCCTCATCAACTGACCACGGCGCAAAATTACGAGGACCGTCCCGAAACAGCTTTAGTGTTGCTTTAAAAGCGGATAGTAATATACTAAACTAATTGAAGTACGGGGATGTGTTGTGATGGCAAAGTGAAAATTGATACAGTTTTCTTTTTATAAATTGAAAGCTAATTTTGTCATACTACAAAAACAATGTTTTCCGAATTATTATTACTTTTTTATTTTCCCGTTTTAAAACTATCTGGTGGATCTTCCCGAATGGACTTCTAAATTGAATACAATTATGTAAAGAAAATTGAATCACAGTTTTTCGAGCCCTTAGAAAATTTTAAAAAATTCGTTTGATAAATTTTAGAAAATGTGTGTAACTTTCTTAGCAGAATTGAGTCAACTCTTATGAGATTCGCTACAGACGGTCTTCAAGGCAATAATAAATTTTAAGAAAATTCTGTATTCTAGATTTTTTTACGCTTATAATTGTTTCATGATTGTACAGATAGAATATTATTTTTTCTCTGATGTGATAAAGTTCAGAAAATCTTTTTTGTTGTGTGCTACCCGTGATATAATATTTTAATGTTTGCTTAACTGAAATAGTATGTCACTTCTTTTTTTTATGCAGAAAAAAACCCTACCTGATAGTGAATCTGAGAAACATTTTTTACGAGATTTCTTAATAATTAGAATAGGAAATTATGAAAAAAAATATTTAAGCATTATAAAGAAAATAAGAAAAAACAGTTTTTATTGAAGAACTAAAATATGACAAAGAAAGAGATAAGGAAAATCAAAAATTGAAGCTCTGGAAATGGTATTATGAGAAAATTTTACTACAATGATTAAAAGAAAAAAAATTCAAATGCAATATAGAAGAAATTAAAATTAAAATTTTATCTTAGTATTTCTATCAATGTATCTGCTGTTACGATATTTTTGACATTATATTTTTAATAAATTTTATATTTAAAATGCTAATAAAATTATGTTTTAAAAAAGAACTATATATATTTATGTATCCTCTTACATTGAATCAATTTCACATAACATACTTAGCAAGTGAAATTTTAGCAATAAACGTCTATTATTAATATTATTTGCTAAATCTGGTGCTGCTTTGGAGTAAATTACTTACATGTCTAATATGTTTATTGTAAAAATCATCGTGAAACAAAATATTACAATACACAAAATCCTTTTTCATTAAAATGAGTACAATATTTTAACCAGGCGATTTTTAAATACCACCATTTACCAGTTTCTCCATAAGTTGTTAATATTTCTTTTAAAAATACTTCCAGTTTTCTACGTAAACAATAAAGTATAAGAAAGAATTTAATGAGCGTTTTTAGATGAAAAAATTAAATAATTAATTTTTTATTAATAAAAAAATCTGTAGCCGTTTCTGATATAAATTGTTTATCGTCTGCTTTTATACTTTTCATTTACAATTATTCCAGAATTCTGTTAAAGGAATCTGGCACTAATAATTTTTATTATGCATTTTTTTATCTCCAACGGCAAAATATATTTTGTGTACAAATATATTTTATTTCTGATTACATTTTGAAATATATTTATATTTATTCAAATATATATTTGTGAATATATATTTTGTGTGTTTGGAAAAATGTATGTGTACAAAAATAATTATGGAAAATTTATTATAGTGATAGCAGTAAATTGTATGGAAATGAAATTTGTGTGTGCGTGTGCGTGTGTGTGTGTGGAATTAGTTTTAAAGTAATAATAATACTTTAATTCAATTAAATAATGTCTAGGATTTATTTGAAATAATTAAATTTTTTCAAATATATTTATAATATAATAGAAAAGTGCCGAAAAATGAAAGCATAATGACTCAATGTTGCTTACGCACCGAATGTCTATTATTCACCATTTGATGAACAATAAATTAGTTTGAATTTACTTTATACAAATTATGATAAAAAATCAATTTTGAAATGTTTTCTGAAATGAGAGAAAAAAAATTGCATTCACGTTGCAGTGAATTTACTATTATTAAATGATAATTTATTGCTTTTTAAGGTAGAGTAAAAGAAATTTCATGTTCTGTGTATTTCGAAAATTATTGGTGAAAAAAAGGTAAAATTATCTTATTTTTTCTGTTTAATTAAATATCTTAAGAATAAATAAAATTTGAAAATTGAAATTACTGTAATTGACCTAGAAGTATACAACATAACTTCATATGTAAATTGTAGGTCCCTATTTTTCATGTTTAGAGAGAGCTCTTATGATTGTCACACATGAATATACAATCTGCTTTACAAGGGGTGTTCAAAAGAAAAGGTACGAAAACGACACTGTGGGTATAAATGAAGACTTTATTCAAAGTATACACCATAGGGCTGAGCGATCCATTGATTAACGAGCAGAAGGGTTCCTTGTTCTCAGAATTCCTGTGGCCGTGGCGGGACCGAGTTATTCACAGCGTCCTTGAGTTCGCTGTCCGAGTTGAAGCCCTTCTCTTCCAAACACATGAAAATCGCAGAGAGACATGTCCGGGCTGTAGGGTGGATGGTCGAGATGCTCCCACTTGAACTTGCCAGTTCCGCGTGTCTGACCTTAAAGACGTGTGGACGCGCGTTATCATGGAGTAGAACCATACACTCCATGAGTAGCCCCGGTCTTCTGTATTTGATGGACCTGCGTAGTCTTCGGAGTATCTCACAGTACACATTGGAGTTAATGGTTCTTCTGTGCTCGAGGAATTCAACAGATCAAGTCAATTGGACGGCGCTCTTTATAAGAACCTTTGATGTCTCCTGAGAATGCGGGTGCCCGCACATGTTCCGATCTACACCGGGCACTCCAATCGCATCCCTAGATACCTCGCTACGTTCTCCCATAGTGGCATAGGTAAATATGTTAGCGGTTACGTTGTTACGACGTTTCGTAGCTTTTCATCTGAACACCTCTTGAAGTATTATTTAATACTTATTTACATTAAATAATAGTATGCAAAGTGCGTACCATTTTCTACGAGAATGCACGCTCATTTTCTTCAAGTACGGCACTCGGAAAATAAAAATCTGAGTATTCATGACATTCATAGCTTTGTCTGAGCTCCACAGTTTTATGGAGAGTAGAAGGAATAACATGTTTAATTTTAGTTCATTTTAGTTGAATATGCGAGGATTTTTCAAGAAGACTAGTTCCTCTGGTTGTTCTTGAAAAAAAAAATGGATCAAATAGTTATACTCAGTAGAGTATTGAAATACCACTCTTCAATTTTTTTTTTTTTTTTTTTTTGCACTCAGTTGTAAATTTATGCATGCATGTAAAACAGTAAACCAGTATTAAAAAGCGGAAACAAAATGTGAAATTTACAAAATAACGCATTAATTACTAATTAGGGAATGAAGTGAATGCGGATTTCAAGTGGAATTAAAACATTTTCTGAAGACAATATTGGGCGAATTACGTGCAATAATGCTGCATTCACTCCAAATTCTATTACAAACCAAAGCTATAAAAATGGAAAAAATATATAAAACTGAGTTACAAATATGTGATACAAAATAAATAATAATAAAATCAAAAGTAAGTGCAAATTAAAACAAAGCTACAATAAAAGGAAATAAAGAATTTCATTCCTTGCGTTGCAGTATTTTGTGCTTTCGCCTCGCATGTATTTTTCCTTTTTTCATATGTTCTTTAAACGTTATTTCTGCTTTACTCCAGTTACATATCGTTTTTCATTTTACTAGTCATTTTTGTTGTTATAATATATATTTTTTCAACAGTTATCTTTTATTATCTTTATCGTGTGTGTGTGTTTGCGTGTGTGCGCGCGCGCGTGTGTGTAAATATATTTGAGCTGTTGCAAAGTCGAATAGAAGAAACTTTTGCAGTTTTAAACTCGATTTATTTCATCACGGGAGGCATCTTATGATCTTTTGCACAAGGAAGGAGCGATGAGATAGTCAGTCTAAATCGCGATACAAAAGCAAAAGAAGCAACATTTTTTCCTTCATTGGTTTTACTATGAGATTTCTTTAAGTGTAGTCTTAGAAAAAGAAATCTTAGGCATATTTAGAAGAACGTTGCAAACATTAAGGATTTTTATCCCTTCACTTGAAGCATGGGAATAGAGCGTTTTATAGAGCGTGTGTTTAATTAATTATATAAAAAAAGAGGGAAATGGATCCGGAAATAAGAGATCATTTTAGAAGGAAGTTAATATGGGAAAATTATGAGAAAATTTGGAAATTAATTAAGATTTAAATTAGATCATTACACATATTAGCCTTCCAACTTATATCAAAATATTTTTTGTTATTGAATATTAATAATTGATATGAATGATATAAAATATAAATTATTAGCTTGAATGTTATTGAATATTCTTTCCTCATAAAATTGCACTACAATATCTTTGACATCGGAACATTATAAAAGATTCTTCAGATTCCTTCTCTATACTACTGTCTATCAAAGAATATCTGTCCAATAGAATAAAATTCGTGATATATAATGGCAACGTTTGAATTCATCTCTTAATTAATCCAAAGGCAGAACAATTTAATCTGACGAAATCCAAATATTATCTTTGCAGTTCTTTTAATAAACGTGATTCCTCTAGTTCGTTAGGAAGCACAATCATTCGAGGAATGTGGGCCAAATATGAGAGAAATGCTAACAACAGTTAGGAAGCACTTGCTTTCGTTTGCAAATGAGGTAGCACGGGAAAGAGAATCAGATTTAAATTATGAGGGGAAACTCAAAGGCCATAAAAATCGTTCCATAGATTCTTTTCCGTTGCCTCCCTTCCACCCGTTCACATTTCCTATTCAAATTCAGGGATGTTAATAATGATTTTTTTGGGAAAAAGATTCTTCCTCATAATTTCTTTTTTGTGTCTATTATTATTCTCAGAGAAGTGCGGGTAGACTTGAATTATTGATTGACCTAGTTTGCTTCGGAAAAGGTTTTTGCTCATATCGTGAGTCGTGATTTTAAGCAGGATTCACTAAAAATATTTTTAGCACGATTTAATTGAAATCGCTGGATTTCTGCAAAACATGATCATATGCATCAATGTTTTTTTATTTTGGCAGAATTGAAGTATCAAACGAAGAATTACTAAGACTATTGAAAATTTCGCTCTCGAAATTTTATTGAACTTTCACATTTTATATCTCCTTGAACCTTTTTTATTTTTTTATACGAAGCATACATACAAAGTATACGTGTTTTCCTGAACCGTCTTTACTTTTTTTATACGAAGCATACATACAAAGGGAAAGTATTTGTATCTCTCTGAATCATTTTTACGTTTTTTTATACGAAGCATAGTACGAAGATAAAGTATTTCGTATCTCCCTGAAACGTCTTTACTTTCTTTTATACGAGGCATACATACAAAGATAAAATATTTCGCATCTCCCTGAACCGTCTTTACTTTCTTTTATACGAGGCATACATACAAAGAGAAAGAATTCGTATCTCCCTGAACCATCTTTACTTTCTTTTATACGAGGCATACATACAAAGAGAAAGTATTATAGTCGTCAAAAAAATCCAACTCTGGATTTGACGATTTTTTGCATTTCAAACCTTTCGATGGGTCAGATAACAGATTTACAACTATATTCGTAAAGACAACGGAATTCGGGTAATCTGGATCTTTGTATAATTTGTATAAAAATGGTTAGGATAAGCATGTATTTGCATGCATGATTAGGTTAGGAATTGCATTTTGTGTTATCATAAAAATTCGTTAAATTTTTTTCTAAAATATTAAGTTGAATTCTTTTACTTGCAAAAATAATAATAATAAATGCAATTATTTCATTGAGAAGCATAAATAACAAAGATAAATAATTCCAATTTTCTTAAGATTCTTAACATACTTCTAATTTTAAACTTTTTAAATTCAAAGTCAGCCAACTTAATTTAATTGTGTTACGAATCTGTAACATTGCTTTCCTGCAATGCCAGAATTATCGCTAAAAGGAGAGATCTGTAAACATTTCTAACAATTGCTAAATTGATCAGATCAACGACGACCAGGCTTGGCATCCATTCGCCTACTTGGCAATGGGTTTGATGACTTTGGTGATAAAAATGAAGGTTCTAGAAAATGTAAGAATTTTTTCGTTATCTCTATCAGTAATCGAGATTTGAGATTCCTTTTGAAAATTTGGTAAGAGATTGAAATATTATATAAGAAGAGGCACTCTCATGAACATGAATTCTCTTTTTAAAGAGTTGATCGCAGAGCGAGCTTTGTAGTTGCTCTCTAAGCAACAAACTGAACTAATATACAAAATGGCTGTGTTTTTTCTATGTCGATACATGCTTTTTTGAATAAAATTTCGTTTGTTTTATCAAAAATGTTTGAGTTTTTTTTTCAATGTACAGCCATTGGCCTAGTTTAGAGTCAAGAGTGAGCACCCAAGGTAGGTGGAAATTGGCCTGACATCCCTTCAACATCCAACAAACCTCTGGATGGAATTACCATGGAATAGCAATAATAAAAAACTAACATGAGAAAGAAATGTTAAATTTTCACAATAATGTATACAAATAGATTTCTAAATCACTAGAGAAATAATAATTTTTGATAAAATTTCAAAGAAAATATTTTGAAGTAGCTATTTTAAATCTTGCATTAGATGTTTCAAATAATATTGCATTTATTTCTATTCTTCATGCCTAGCATATAAATATATTCGAATTTTTTGTATCAAATAAGCTTTCAAATCTGATAATCACAGGCAGCTAATGAGGCGAAAATCATTTCTGATAGACTAATAAGGGAATAGTTCCTATGGGAAGATAATTTTTACGAAGAAACTTTGTCTAGACGTTCACATTGAAATAAATGATCCTTGAAGGAAGTAATTTGAAAAATAAATGAGCATGCATAGATTTTGAAATAAATAGTGACATTCTTTTAGAAATAAGCCTTGTTTAATAGAAGAAATATTAATGATAGTCTAAAGACGTCTAGAATGTTTCGCAATGTATATACTATGTCTGCACAATATTTTGAAAACCCGGTTGCTCAATTGTATGGAATAAAAGAAATGAAAATATTCTGTTGAAGTATAGGCAATAGAAATGAGATTTTTTATTATTTATTTTGTATTACTATCTAATATAACACCATCTTAGCTTTTATTTATTCAAAAACAGAATTAATTTTATTTCCATGAAAAGAGCATTCGATGCTTTTTAATCTTGTCAGTGATGATACATGCCGTTTCATAGATGCCATTTTTTAGCTTTTTTTTTGATTATTTTTATTTTCTTGTGCACAAAGTACACAAATGAAATTATTGCAATGGTCAAAAAGTTCGCTAACGACATTTCGAGGCTGTATATATTTGAAATCTCCTAGCGTCTAAAGACATATAGTTGAAATTTTTTCTGCCTGTCTGCAAGCAAAATAATTAAAAAATGTTTTGAGTTAAACCTATGAAATTTAGTATATTGACTTTATACACCACATTTGTGAACTTCTATGAAATTTCAAAAGAAATATATATAAAGGAAGTCTATATGCCCGACTATCCAAATGTAAGGTACAAGATAAGTACAAAACGAAGAGAGCTAGATGGTTAAAATTTGGAAGAATACTAGGGTTATTTTGAAACGGTATTTGTAATTTTAAATGCCGATTACATGACACGGACAGCAAGTGCACTGGCCCCATTTCTCGAAACTTCTACAGTACATCAACAGGATGATGTTTGTCCCGTAACGGCTTATTTTTCTACGTTGAGTAGGTTTCAAAATAAGGCCAGCTTTAAAAGACCTTTACAAAGCTTTTTTTTTATATTCACAATGAAAGTTTAAACTCATAATTAAACAACAGTGAAATTTTTTAAAAAAATACGTCTATTTCTGAATACATACTGCGTCTTTCTCCTGCGATAAAATAATTGTATAAAAAGATATATAAAAAATTCGGGAAATGCATAACAAATGAATATAATGGCTTATTCTTTTTTAAAACATTATTACAGTAATAAATTTAGTAATAATATATATTAATAATAATAAAAACAATATTTTTTTCTCGAGTTATTTAAAAGTTACACAAAATATTCAAGTAAAATGTATAGCAACCATTAAACCATACCCTAAGGAAGCAATTGGCTGTCAAAGGCGGCTAGTTTAAAATAAACAAACTACCTTGGGAATAAATTTAGAAGTGCATAAAATGTTTAGCAACAAAAGTCGTAACAAGGTATAGACCTCAAAAAATAAAATAAAAGAAATAGACACAACCCTTACTTTTTAACTGCTACATCCATTTTAACAGAAATGCCGATACCCATTGTTGAGGTACATTCTTCTAGTATAAAAGACAACCTGATTCTTGAACGATGAAACCTATTCACAAATAATTTAAGACTTCGAAGTAAAAAAGAAAGGATACATATTTCGTCTTCTTGTCAAATGAATGTCATAAGACCCCTATTCATACAAGTATGTACTTAAAGCGGAAAGAAATAGCTCAATGCTCTTTCCTTTTCATCTTGTACTTGTGTAGAAGTAATAGATGTGATATAAAAGGAGAAAGGTTTCGTGAGGAAGGAGCCATTTCAGGAGGTATAATCGTCATAAAAGAAGCGATATATTCAATTTTTGCCAAAGAGTTGTAATATCCTTTTCCTAAGAAAGTAATATTTCTATCACAGGAGAATTTTCTGTCAGCGATTGTGGAAAAGTAGGATATTGCGGTGCAATCGAAGTAAAAGTCTTTGGAAAGATAACTTCGTATATGCACACTTTTATAAATTTAGTTTTGAAAATTTAAGTGCGAGTCCAAAATCGTATAAACGTGTATATTCTTTATGAAAATATAACGTTTTGATAATTCCACAATTTACAATATCTTTTTAATTAAATTTAGATTCATAATAGTGGCGACATCTAGTACCGAATTTGAGAAAAATTTATTTCGGGATTCTATAATATTTGTATAATAATGAATTTATCTTTCTAAAATAAAAGTTTTTAAAAGACATCGTCGTATATGTCCACATTTATTAATTAAGTTTTACAAATTTATGTGTGAGTTCAAAATTATGTATTCTTTATAAAAAAGTAATATTTTGATACTTTTATAACTTAAAATATGATTAAATTTTGATACCATAATAGTGGCTACATCTACTAGTACCGAATTTGGGAAAAAGTTATTTCAGAATTCTACAATATTTGCATAGTAATGAATTTATCTTTCCAAAATAAAGGTCTTTAGAAAGACATTGTAGTATATGCACAAGTTTTTAAATTTATTTTTACAAATTTATATGCGAGTCCAAAATTATTTAGATGCGTACCTTCTTTATGAAAATGTTAATGTTAAAAATAATGTTGAAACGAAACCTAATACAAATTTGCTTCAAAATAAGAATCAGAGGGTTGACATCTTCCCGATATCGTGTGATTGCTAATTAATTATATATCAAAAAGTATTCATGTGACACATAAAAGCATATTTAATATTCACGAACACAAAATCAATGCAACATTTCACGATGACATCACAAGTAAGAAGAGAGACATAGGAAAAAAAAAACAGTCACTAGTTACGTCAGTTTCTACTGCTCTTTGATTGGAGGAGAAGGAAAGATGCCTTTTGCAAGCCTTTCGCAACAAATGTTTTAATATTTTCATGACATGAATATCCCTTAAATTAAATATTGATACTATAATAGTGGCGACATCCAGACCAAATTTGGGAAAAAGTTATTTCAGGATTCTATAATAGCTGTATAATGATGAATTTAAATAATATTATAGTTCGACTCCAACATGCCGAAGCTCCCGGAATTTCTGAATGATCATCGTCCGTAAACAAACAGAGCAAAACTTAAAAGTTACAATCCCAGAGGTCATCACAGGTTACAATACAATCTTTCTGATTGCAGGTATGTCCGTCATGGAAGTGATGGTAATCTTAATTTAAAAGGGATATAGGGAAAGCGAGAAGCTGCTACAATGACCTTCTTACATTTCAAGTCGATCTGAGGTGCACCTCATATCGGTATTAAATGGTAAGTGGGACAATATATATGTAAGTGTATTTCTAAAATTAACTTGTAATAAAGTTAGAATTATTAACTGCGAATTAAATGTAAAGAACATTTATCAAGTACAGAATTGATTATAAAAGTATTTGATTTTCTTTTTAAAAATGTTTAAGCTAAGAATTGAGCCCAAATGCTTCTAGATGCATTTAATTATTGATATTTATTTAACAAGCATCCATTCATACACATATTTATTTAATTTGATTTGTTTTACATTCCTAATTGAATACAAGTTGCCACAAACCTCCCTGAATATCCGCGCTTTAATTAGATGTTCGTCGTCGAGGTAGTTGATTGACCCAAGGACATCACCGTTCATTGTGACAACCCCTTCCACAGAAAATAAGCCACTTCATCGGAATGGAGATAAATAAATTGTCCTCTTGGATGGCCCGTTAATGCTCTAAAACTAAAAAGGTGAGCTGGCTGGTTGAGTTTTGATTGAATGACTGTGTTAAGAATTCAGTTAACCACGTGATATTCCTGGGCGGAGCTAGCTGCCAATCATGTATCACGTGGTTTCCTTGTTGTTTAGTATATTTTTTTTTCCAGTAGGAGCGGACTTGACTCCTCAACTAGGGGGAGTGTGATCTCGGCTCTCTCACTCCCGAGAAATTTTATGCGTAGTTCTCTAGGCCTGCCATACTATAGCGTATTCCTGTGCCATTTGTTGTTGATGTTACCAATAAACCACATAAAAAGCAATATGTGTCATCAAGTTATTTCATCCAGGACATAATCTTCACTATCGAATAAATTATTGTGTAATCATGAAAAGCAACGATAATTTATTTTTAGACTGAACTTGATCAGCTCTGTTACTAGGTCTGAAGGGAAAGGCGAAAATCATCGCACTTATCCAATGACCTTTCGTATTTGTGGCATCCGTCTTGGGGGACATTTCATGTTCGTAAAGATGGAATTGAATAATTTATATTTCACACAAATCAATATAAGAGAATCCTAAAATTCTGAACCAGGAGGGACACTAACAAGCACAATGCGGTACATCAATATTTTCAGATTTTATTTTTCAATTACTCGCTTAATTTTATTTAGTTTTCATTGAGAATTTATTTTATTGGTTTTATTTGGTACAATTAAATTTCTTTATTTCAAAATTCAATAACGATTATAAAATATATTAAAAACTATCAAGGAAAAAATCGAAAAGTTTTAAAAATGAAGGTCTATTACTTAATGATGTTGAAATTCAGTTGAATCAAGCAATGGTATTAATAGTTTTTTTATCAAAGAACTTTTAAATTTTAAATCCTGATAGATATATTGGAATTGTGTTATTCCAGCATTTTAGGACTTGTTCTTTATATTTTTAATACGCACTTGACAATTACAGTCTACCGAAATAACGTAGCGGCACGGATTATCAGGTATCTAATTGTACATTACTATTAACACTTTTTTTCCATCACATGTGTAACTTGTACCAACAAAACAAAATGGCGCAATTTATTTTAGGCTCTGTATCTTCAAGGCATTTAATTTTTAATTAATTAAAATTCTTGTCAAAATTTCTACTTCCCCCTCTCATACCTAAAAAAAATAACAATATCTCCGAGTTGCAAGTTTTCACTCTCCAAAATATATTCCTGCCAAATGTGAAATCTCTGGGTCAAACAGTTGAGTGCCATCAGCTATACTGACAACTTGTAAAGATTATTGGATACATAGACATTTAAACATACACACAATAACATTTATTATTAGATGACTGGCGAAAGATATTGGTTATATTAATTTCAGTTATAAAATCGGTTGAATATAACTTCATGTCTATAATTCCGTCAAAATGTCAGATATTAAAGGCGTTTTATTTTAATTGTTTTACATCTCTTCTGTTTATCGAGCACGTGAACTTTTCTTATGGTCATTAGTCAAATGACATCACAGTAATTTCTAAAAAGTAAATGTCTGATAACGTTTGAGATACTGTATAAAATTTTATTTGTCTTGTAAACTACACAGATATTAAACTGAATCCTTCTTCTTTAGCTTTCAACAATGGAAAAAAATTATGCGATCAAACATTTGATGAATATATGTAAACAGTTTGAATTTCAGGGAAACGATGTAATCTGTTGTTGGAAATTAGTTCTAAAAATAATGTTTAAAAAGTAAAAGAAAACCATTAGGGAAAAAAATCTTAACTATAAAATTCGTTTTATTCGAAAGACATTGTTTTACTTTTTGAAACATTGTAAAATTCAATTTTGTGCAGTAATATTTTCGGAAATTGTCACGTACAAATATCGAAATTCAGCTTAATTTTTAATTAATAAAATTTTCTAAAAATCTATTCGAGGTCCATTTTCCTACTTTTCAAAATATATAAGTGCAAAATTTGAAAGCTGTAGGGTAAATGGTTTAGTATGTAGAAAAACAACTCCCATACATTCATTTTTATTCTTATCAGAAAAGAAATAATTTCCGTTTTTGTAACCCTACAGTTGTTTGGGTACAAAAAAGTGGGTTTTTGGGTAATTAAAAATTATTTTATTATGATGAGTTTTATGGATAAGGTTTAATTGAATTTAATTCTGTTAATGATAAAAATGTATGAGTAATTAACCGAAGAAGTAAACAATATCTTCTTCCAAATAACTACATAATTTTTTCTCCTTTTCTAATAGAACTCGATTTGCCTTAGGGTTGTATTTGTATCACATATAATTGGCGATTGATTTTAATAAATAGTAAAAGAAGTAGAAAAAATTGCTTTACAAATTTTAAATTGCATAATTAACAAAAAGAAACCATTTTATTTTAGAGTTTTACTTCTACCAATTACCAATCACATTTTTTTAAACTAAAATATTAAATTTGTTCCTGTTATGTTTTCACACAATTTGCAGCTTTTTCGACAATAAAATTGCAGTTAGAATAAACTATATATTCCTTTACAAAAATGTGCTTAAAATATATATCTTAGCAAAGCATTGTAATTTACCATCATTGTTGATATTGGTAAACGAATCTATTGATTAAAGCAAATAACGTTTGAGCGCATTTTCAATAGAAAAAATCACAGTCTTTTCCCTTTATGAAACATATTATCTCCTTAGATCTGACCATCTATTAAATCAAGATTCCCGATATTTTCATAGCTGTATGAATCTTAGTATGTACTCTATATTAAAAACAAGCGAGAATGTTTTGATTATCTCTTTAGATCTGACCATCTATTAAAT
>JAPMOR010051553.1:233122-265848 GCA_026543865.1 Argiope aurantia
AGCGAGAATGTTTTGATTATCTCTTTAGATCTGACCATCTATTAAATCAAGATTCCCGATATTTTCATAGCTGTATGAATCTTAGTATGTACTCTATATTAAAAACAAGCGACAATGTTTTGATTATTAATTTTTCGCATACAAACAGAATGTATAATGATTTGAACCTCATAAAAAAGGAACAAAACTGATATGAATTTTCAGTACCTTTCTTTCAGTTGGTAGGATCTAAAATTCGATACAGATATACAATACTGCTACAAAACTATATGTCTTTTTTATTTTTTATTTTGTTATGTTTTTTAGTTTTCTTGATCAGATTCTTGAAAATATACAGACAGACTAAAAATTTGATAATAATCTAAATTCCAACGATAAATTTATCTGCTGAATTTCATACATCGAAGAATAATGTATACATTTTTGAGTGATTGTATTTACAATTAGCTCACGGCATTTTTTAATTATTGCATTCACATGGACATAAATAGATGAAGAAACTTTACATTGATATTTTTTTTCCAAAATTAGTGGAATGCATACATTTTTGAGTGATTGTATTCACATATAACATTGCATTTTTTAATTATTGCATTCACATGGACATAAATAGACTAAGAAACTTCACATTGATGTTTTTTCCCCCAAAATTAGTGGAATGATCCCACACGAAATTTCATGCAGATATTTAATTTCTTTTATATTTTCTCACAATTCGTAGTATAGAGAAAGTATTGCAATCATCAAAAAATTTTGAAAAGAATTTTATAAATCCCCATGTTTTAGACATACTTGAGTTCGAAAAACACACTTTTGAAAACTGTACCTCTCTGTGGTAGAGATAAATCAAATAATATTTTATCTAGACTGATGAAATTTGGACTATTGCTTTGCACCAAATTTGTAGATTCTTTTTAAATTTTGGGTGAAATTCATTCAGAGAATGTCTGGTTGTCTGAATGTAAGTTTATACGGTAACCACAAAACAAAGAGAAAAGGATGGGTATCATTTCGTGCACAGACTTGATACCTTAAGATTTTAATCTGTTAAATTTGAGACGAAATCAGTCTAGAAATTGGCTTTCAGTCAATCTTATTTTCACAGACATGTAAACGTCACTATAAGAAAACGCAAAGAAAACGCACTCTCAAAGACATGGACTTCATATCAGCTGTAATGGATTCTCGATATAATGTGTGTGTTTTGAAGTATGGTTATGTGTAGGTTATACTATTGTTATACAAATATATGACGAAATGAAGGATATGATCTGAAAGATAAGATGGTTCATTTAGATGAAAGGCGTTACGGATTTTTGCTTCTCCAGATGGCGTTGTGGGGTATCTCCTTGATTTAAGCCTGACGTCACTTCTGTAGTAGATATCAGACATTGAAATACATGAATGAAAGGTGTCGAGATAGTCTTATAATTTACACCCATAGCAGTTATTTCATTGTAAATAATGCATATAGCTTCATATAAGCTTTTATAAGAATAAATAATTGATAAAGCGATTTGAATTCATTCACCACTGAACCACTTATTACATTGAAAGGCAAATGGGCGCTTTCCGAGACACATAAGAAATTTAAATTTTTAGGAATAACGCAAACTATGAGACATTTTAATTCGAGAGCTTCCCCTCGTTATAAAGTTAACCCTCCACTACTCTTATATTAGTTGACATTAATAAATTACAGTATATTAGTGGTAATAATAGAGTGAAATTGGATTTATTATTACATTTTACTACAATCTTATCTCTTAGGGCTACTGTGCCTTAGAGTGATACGAAACAATCAATTTTTGATTTTCAATTTGTAATAGCGCGGAAAAGTTGCATTTTTGTGCAGATAAAATAAATTATAAATATGAAAAATTTTGGAGTAGGTCTTGAGGTGCCGCAAGGACGTTAAAGTCTCATAAAAACACACTTTATGTAAATGTTTAAGGATTTTTGCGTGCTTTGATTATGAAATGAAAATCTTTAAATAGGTGTTGTCATATGAATAAAAGTATAAAAACAGTTTTACTATTGCGCTGGCCTGGCACTGAATCGTCGCTGGAGCGGTTGTTATTGAGGTAAGGTGGAGATATATATGCTTCCGGTGACAAAAACAGAGCTGGTTTCAAATCAGTAGCTTTGTCGAGTTCAGCTGGGTTAGCGTCTCCACTCAGTCTATTGTGTAACTGATTTGTTAGTTTGTGAGCTTGTGTGCTTTTCTGTGAGTAAAAATGGATCAAACTAAATTAGTGAAGACAAGACAAATATCGGAGTGCTCTATTTTTGGGAAATTTAGTGATTTTCTTGAAGTTGAACTCACTACTTACGAATCTAGTGTTACTGTTATGTTAGACATAACCACAAAATTGCTTCAGAGAAGGATCCTTCTGTAAGAGAAATATGTGACACTTTAGTTCCCATAAAAGAACAAATATGGGCAAGAGCTTTTATTCCCGTTGCTTCTAGCAAGAGAATTTAACAAAAGATAAAAGCTTATTATTCTAAATACAGGAATTTATTAAAGTCTAAATGCAGAAAATGTTCAAATAAGTTTGATTCCAACTTCAAAGAATTTAGAAAAGAAGTTAGACACTTATTTGATATTGCTAACTTATATAAAAGAAAGTGACATTTATGGAATAAAAAGTTCTAAGCAATTAACTCTCTGACAAGAAAATGGTTATAGGTAATACTGATATTGCTACCACAAGGGCTTTGAGGAAGACAGGAGCAAGAAAAAGTAAAGAACTACAAAGAATAGTTAAATTTAGTCAAGAATGAACAAAAAAATTCTAGCGCATCTGAAACGATTACTGGCGACAATGACAACATTGAAGAACAATAGTGTTCTTTACAAAAAGAAGAGACAAACCAACCAGATCCATCAAGTAGACAAGAAGACATAAAACTACGAGATGCTTGTGTGATTTAATATTAAGTTAAAATTTTCATGTATTTATGGTTCCAGACATCATTTTACCCTTATACCATATTCACGCTATCTCTCTGACGATCTCAAGAACATTATAGACCCGATTATTAAAAAAAATGGGTACTTTGCTGCTTCAGAAAATATCCTTTTGTCCATGCGAAGTGATGAACATAAAATTTGAAGAGAACTTGGTTTACGACGTGTTTTAAAAACAAGAACAGAAAGTAAAGACAAAGCCAGAAAGTTTAAAGTTCCAAATATAAACGATGTAAAGGATTACATCGACATGCTCTCATGGCTTGAAAGTGACGTAACTGAACCCCCCTCCTTCTAAAACATGACCCTTGGAACCTTGGAAGCCCCTTGCTTTCCAGTGACTCTCTATACAGCAGGCATCTAAAGCTGAACTATATAATATAGGGTACTCGGTTATCGACTTTCTCCGGATTTTTGTCACATGCAAGTGGCGGAAAGAGCTGTGAAACTGGCTTCAAAATGTCTGTGATTCAATCGCAAGAGAAGGATACATAAGAGTAAAAATTGACTCACGTCTGAATTTGCCAAAATTTAATTAAAAAAGTTTAATGGGGCAATGAAATAGAAACAAACATTTTGCACCTCTAACATTTGTGATCATTAAGGATACAGAAGTAAAAAATGCAAAATTTGACATTTTTTTTATTATTATATTTTGTAATTAATAATTTTTTCCAATTGTAATGTTTATATATGTATTTAAAATCATTTTTTGTAACATTATATGAACGAAAAATTAATAAAAATATTTTACCAAATTTCATATTATTTTTTTACAAACTTGAAACTTTTTGTGGCACCTCGAGATATTGTTGTATTGCAACCAGAAATTTTAAAAATTCTTTTTGAATCTAAAAGCTAACTTTTCTCCACTATTACCAAACTAAATCTAAGAAAAAATTGAAATACCCTTTTAATTCAAAAATTCAAAATTCTGAAATTTTCGAACTGTAGCCGCCAGACTTTCATTATTTTTGAAATAGTGTTCAACAATGAAAACGCGTTGTTCTATCTTGTAACGCTCCATTTTAACTAATCCTAAACCATCAGCTGTTAAATTTTTATTTTAATAGGCTTGCCAATATGCTATTGCACGAAGGGTGGCAAGTTCAAATCTTGTGTTAATTTTGGACATTTTGCAAGAATTATTTAAAAGTTTTTTCAATAGAAATATTAAGTTTCTTTAAACAAGAAAATTGTAACTGGAAAAAATTTAATACGTTTCTAAAACTGATGATGACATAAACCTGCAGACAAAATTTAAAAGGAGAGAAAAAAAAATATGAAAATATTTCTAAAGAACAATTTTAATTGAAATTACTACATGAACAAGTTTATTGATGTAATTATTTTTAATCGGATTCACGTTAAAAGTACCAAAGAATAAATATTTTTTGAAGATTATTGTTGTACTATGAGTTTTCAATTAATTTTATTTCTTCGCATAGGTCCTACCATTATACTGATATATGATTCTTAATCATTTTCTCAACTACAAGAATTATTTAAAAATTTAATAAAAAATGTTTATTTAATAAAGATATTAAATTTATTGAAGGGGACGGTGGACTCTATCAAGCACTCTTGCGAATTATTTACTTCGAGTTATGAAATTTTTTATACATATGTATTAAAATAAAAATACATCAAATTTCTTAAAAAATACATTGCAACGAAATATATTAATTAAAAAAATTGTTGTTGCTGTGACTTATTGCACCAAGAGTACGACTTAGCTATTTCATGCGTCACATTCGCTTGTACAATCCCTTTTTACAGGAGGATACTGTTACGAAATTTTCTTTACTGGGGTTCGTTTGGATAGTGGAAGTTATATGGTGTGGAGAACGCTCAATAATCAGGCGGCAATGGAAAATAAAACAACGACGTTTATTTACACGAAGACACACAGGACAGCACAAAGCGACAACTATATACAGCACAGAAGACGATTATCTTCACCCGAGACGTGTAGCACACAACAGCATACAACCAGAATCTACTACAGACAGTAGCGCACAGCTCAGTTCAGCACTAGCTTGCCTCAGTCGCTTCCGCTTCTACTTCTCCGACTCTGGCTCGGATTAATGACTTGACTTCTCTGGCAGTGCCGCTCCTTTTATAGGTCTCAGGAGGCGGGGCTAGAAGCCTCTCAACCAATCAGGAACGTTCGAGGCGTATCTCGGTTCCTACTGGACGGATCGGGAAAATTCTCGAAGTTTCGGGTATAATCTATTTTGGCGCCAAAGTCGCCAAATTCGTCGCCAAGTCGCCAAATGGTCGCCAAGTTTGTCGCCAAGCTCCGGGACCCCGACGCGCTAGTCTCATTCAGATGACTGTAAAACTTTCTTTCTATTGATGGAATAAACTATGCTGGGAAGCCGAATTGCAGGTTTGTAACAATACATTCACACACCTCACAGATAGTACTCGGAAGAAGAAAAACCGTGCCCGAACCGGTACTCGAACCCAAGACACCCAGATTTCGGGGAAGACGTGTTATCCCCATACCAGGAGGTAGGCTTTAAAAAATTTAAAAGATATTTAATTTTTAAAAATTCCAAAATATTTCAGGTGATTCAATTTTTAATTTTTTTTTCAATTATTTCTTTCTTATTACCCAATGTAAAATTTATTTGGAACAAAACGGTGTATTATTTTGTAATTCCAATTAAATGCTAATTTTTTAGAAATATTTTTATTCACACCTGCTGAATTTTCATAGGAATTTTATGTGTTTGTCATAAGAATGTTTCTTTTTATAGGAATTTTATGTTTTTCATAGGATTTTATGTTATGCTTTTTAAATCTTTGTTATCAATTTCATTTAATTTCTTCAAAAATTAAGACACCTGGTACACTTTAAAGACACTTAAATCTAATTGCAATATCATTTCGAGGAAAGTCGTTAAGAGGTACCTTTTCGCTCCTCTTAACCCTTTAAATATTTATTTCTTTGTACGATACATTTTATAACACTATTTTAATTGAATATAAACTTGTATTTTGGTTATGAAATGATAAAAATAAAATTGTACGTTTTCGCCCATTCTTGCTTATTTCAGAATCCACTGCCCCCTTAAATAAGAAAGTTGTATCGAAAAAAAGTTTACATCGTTTTTAAAACTGACGATAACATGAATCTGCAGACAAAATAAAAGACGACGGAAGAAAAAAAAAAAAAAAAAAAAAAAGAGAAAGAAAGAAAGAGAAAAGAAAAAAATATTTTTTAAAGGACAATTTTTACTAAATAGATTCTGCCCCATTTCTTAAAATATCCCATTTGCTTCAGGTTTGTCCCTCAACAAAATATCTTCCCCGATCATTTCCCCCTACATAAAAAAAAAAGACTGATCTCTTTTTTGCGATCTAACAAGGTCTGAATTCCGATCCTAGGCAAACCCATTTTGGAAGAGTGACGCGTCCAATTGCAACTGCCCTGGAGACAAAGCTTCATTCTTTTTTATTGCCTGAAGTCAACCAGTGAGCAGGTGGGATAATCCCCCCCCCCTTTTCTTTGTTCTTTTTTCCCTTCGCGTGTCTCTGTTACCACGAGCCCTGATACATTTAGGTTACTGATGACTTCGATATTCCTTTTACCCGTCAGCCAATGATCAAACGCAAATGAAAAATTGGAAAGCGATGGGAATATACGGCGTTCTTTTCCCCTATATTGGTGGCCGGTACACGGAATGAATGGGTTTGGTTTCTTGTTATATGTGGAATTTTAAATGAGCAGTGGATCATACGTTGTTAAAAAATCCTTCTTCTTCGATGCTTTCTGTCTGTTTTATCTACTTTTGATGTGAGATTCATTTTGTTCTTAAAATCATTTACCCCTTTTCAGGTACCACTTGTTAAAAAATTTCGAAATTAGCATTATTTTTTAAGGTAATTGATTTAAGAATTTTTTTTTCAATTTCTTGTAAATATTTTTTGGAAAATGAAGATGGATTTGAACTGAAGATGGACAAAATATTTTATTAGATTTGGAATAGTAAATGAAACATTTTAGGGTAGGGGCATATTAAAAATATTGAATAAATTTTATTAATGATAATAATCACTGGGAAATATAAATCACCTGATAAATGTATACATACACATATCGTAAAAATATACAGGATCATGTCATTTTGTGCAATTATTTTTGAGCGATTCTGTGATTTTATAGCAGAAATTGCCGAAAACACAGATTTTACTTTCTAGTATGCGGAGTTTAGGAAAAGTATAATAATTGTCGAAAAATGTTAACTCTAGATTTTGACGAATCTCCAAGTCTTAGATCTCCCTGAGTTCGAGTTCCCTATTTTTTGAAAATGTCCGCCCATCTACCAGTTTAGGATAAAGATAACTCAAAAATGCATTGAGCTAGACAGCTGAAGTTTGGTATACGGTCTTTACACAATTTTGTTGATTTCTATCAAATTTTGAGCAAAGGAAGTCTGTTAGTCCGGCTGTTAACACGATAAATTGCAAAACAAAGAGAGTTAGACAGATAAAATTCGGTACACAGGTTTAAAATCTATAGTGTATACGCCTATCAAATTTTGAGTTAAATTGAAAGATGGATTCACCGTCTGCTGGTCTGCACTTTCAGAAATCTGTAAGCAAAAATAACACACACACACACAAAAAAAAACGTAGTGACTTAAATATACCAAATTAGGTACGGAATTTTGTGACTACAATTATAGTTCTGTGCCATTTTTTTTTCACAATCGTTTTGGGAAAAACGCGTGTAAAATGCGAATTCCATTTTCGGATACTATTAAACGGAAATAAGGGACTAATAAGATTACATGATATATTCAGTAAAAATACCAAGTTCATGCCAAAGGTTAATATTTCGTAATTATTGTACACCTGTGTCATGTATAGCGTTCTCTGGGATAACAAATTTGAAAGCGTGCGAAAAAGTTTTAGAGAGGCCCATCCCATTGGTTTGAAACAAGACGCTCATCTATATCTATACTTATAATAAAGCTCAATGTGTGTGTGTGTGTTGGCGCTCTACAGGCCAGACCATTCAACCTACAGCTACAAAATTTGGCACGTGTATACCTTGGAGGTCGGGAATGTGCACCTGGTTGTTATTTTTTCGAATTTTTAATTAGAATTTTATTTATTTAAAAATTAAGCGAAATTTTGGCGTGTTTCTGCTATAATTTCCGAAAATATTACCGCACAAGAAGGATTTTTACATGAAGTTAAAGATCAAAAATTTATATTTTAAATAATACCAATGTTTAAAATTAAATTTCTATTTTTAATGAATTTTTTAATAAATATTTTAACTATATTTTTCAACTATTTTTTCCGTACAAAATAAAAATAAAATTTAAGCTGCACGAGCACGTTTCGAATTCATGGGAAAAAATTAGCTTTTTTCAAAGTGTTGCCATCACATTGATGAAAGCTCCAATTAAAAATAAATTAAATCCTTTTGGAAATAAAATCTGCAAAAATATAATTTTCGGCACGTGTCTGTAGGAAATGAAACAAATAAGAAATATTATTTTTTCTAAAAAATAAATTCAAGAAAAATTATTTTACGATCTTTTACACTCTCTATATTATTAATCCAATAAATCAGTTTTATTTTAAAGTAAGTTTTGTTTAATATGAACAGGATATCCATTCAAATCAGGGCCACACAGCTAATTTGTAAACATTTAGTTAGACACAGATCTGCTAAAATGGTCTAAATGGAAAATAATTATATTTTATGTAACTCGATTCAATAAATGCTCTAATAAATAACGAATTTTTGATTTTACATAAAGCTTCTGCTGTGGAAATCACGATTAACAAAATGTTCTTGAAACACTAATATTTTAAATAAAATGAGTGAATTTCCAATCAACTAAATCAATCACTTAAACTGACTAATTTATGAAAATTTGAATATCACTATTCAATAACAAAAGGATAATTTTTTTATTTTCCATCGATCGTTTCAAAGAAAATCAGCACGCAGGTTTCTCAAGATTAATTGGCCTAAGATTATGAAAATGTTGAGTTTTTATAAATTTTTAACATTCAAAACTTCATAAATAAGTCTTAGTTGATCGTGGAAAATAGAAACATTCATTCATTTATTTAAAATTTGGTGTGTCCAGAATATTTCTCAGAATATGATACCTGACTGCATTAAATTTAGACTTCATAATTTTTGAAATATATTTATAGGTCGGAACAAAATATTATTATTGATTTCATTTTAATCCTTTTGAAAGCAAAACTAAAAACTGGATTTTATGCTGAATCTGAGAAATTTTTGTTGAATTATTCTTTGAGATATTACATAAATTATGAAAAATATTTTGTAGTTCACATAAGACTTAAATACCGAGCGATTGTATTTGCAATACTCATATTCAATAATAATAATAATAATAAATAAATAACAATGAAGATGATAGATAAAATAAAACCCTTGGTTTTATTAAAAAATATCTTTATATTAATTGCAATTTCATCATTACCACTTTAAATTAAAGTCGAAGTTTTACCGGAAATGACAACAAATTATCAAAATATATATAGTAAATTGAACGAAACGATCTAATCAACAGTATAAGTTTGGTATGACTATCAAAATTTGAATATTAAAAATGTTTTGTTTGAGAATCTATTAAGAGACCAGTTACTTAAAATATTTAATTGAAAATTGTAGCGAGCGGTAATACTGGCAAACCGGCTAGTCGCCAAAGGCGGCTAGTAAGACATAAATATAAATAAAGTCTTGAAAATTATTTAACACTTCGCTTACCGTTGTAAGAAAGTCGATATTCTGAATTGCTGTTTTGAGAACTGCTGTTTAATGGTATTTCTTATAAGATAATGGCGACATCACACATTTATAAAGATTTTTAAGTTGCAGCTATTTAGGGTATGATTAGATGGATGTTTTTTGTACGTACTATGACCTCTGGCATGTCAATGAGCAAAAAAGTACTTCTTAAAATTAGAAACGTTTCTAGAAAGGGAGGGGGGCTGAAGTATCATTAGATGACAAAGCAGACTGGTGCACAATATCTAAACTTCCACAAGATATAGCAGATTTGACAAGCATCGGGCGTACATCTTAATCCATACTCTACCTCTTGATCACTATGTATATGCTCAAGATACATTATCTGTGATTCAGAAGACTAATACAATAATTGATCTGGTACATTACTATTTCCTAGTTACATGTTAAAATTAACAATCAGGCATACGCATACAATGGATGTATCGATTCAGCTTCGCCAGCTGTGCTACCATGACTGTATGTGTCAAGATACGTTGTAGGAGTTGAATTGCATTCAGAAGATGAAGATGAAGCTATATATCATTATCCAAAATTCAACGGAATGCAGTATATTTAACTAGTATCAAGTATGTGCACACAATACACGCATCAGTATAATTGTAAATATATCATAGGAGTTGATATTGTAGGAGTTGAGATTCCTACATTAACTCATATTGAGGAGTAGGACTTCAAACATCGCCCATGGGTTGATTTAAAAATGAGGACTCCGCTTAGCAAATTATTTCTAAATAAATGTATGCTCAGGAAGACTTTGAGAGTTCTCAGAAAACATCCCTTTCCACCAAGTGAGAGATTCTAACAAAAAAAATTCATAAGCAGGGATATCCGGATGTCTTTGGTGCTTGCTGTAGTTTTGTTAAACAAGGTGTTTGGGGCTCTTTAGTACTGATAGAGTTACGATGCTTTAGGCTTGTAAAGTCAAATCCTCAAAGCATTAAGTGTCAAAAATTGTATTCATTTGCGAAAATAAAGATTTTAAAATTGACCATTATGTCCTAAAGTATTTTATTTTTTAAATTTCAAATTACAAGGTTAAAATTTATTAGTTGTTTCTTATATATACAGAATGTATAAAAAAAGAAAAGATTTAAAAAAAAATCAAACAATTTCAGCAACAGATTTTGTCATTTTAAATATGCAGAACACCTCAAATCTAAAATAATCATTAAAAAAAAATTTTTTTTATCAGTATATGAACATAACAACCCAATGAGTGAAAGATCCAGCCAATGCAATTGGTAAGTAATTTAGTTTTAACATAGAAATTATATATATTTATCAAATTTTGGACAAAATTGTTATTGAGAATTTTATTTGTCTCTTCGTTCTTGTTTATTTACATACAACCATTCCCACATTTTGATCAAAATAGACCAAAATTAATACGTAGTTTCATTTTCGGAATTGTTTGACTGAATCAAAATGACCATCTCCTACAACTCGTTTTCATAGATATGTCTATTTGAATGTTTATGAGTTCGATAAAACAAAAATACTAAAAGATATTGATAAAATAGATATTTAAGTGTAATATTGAATCTACAGATTTGGTTCAAATCTTTATTGCATTCATTCAAACGAGCTAAAAAAATGTGTGTGTATTCTCATCAAAATATAAAGAAGCTAAACATCGAATTTGCATTAAAATAGAAGCATATGAAAATGGCAAAGATAGAACACTCTCGCTGGCTTACGAAGGGCATATAATTGCGCATTTATTTTTAAAAAAACACTTAAGGTTAACAAAAGTATATTTATTATTTTAGATTTCGATCATAAATGTTTTTAATAAAACAAAATAAATAAACATTAAATGCTTATAAAATAAAATTATGTATAAAAAATGTAATAAAACAGATTTTGAAAATATTTCTATAAATATTTTATTATAGCGTAAAAGTATAACTTTAATATTAATAATTGCATATTATTTAGAATTTAATTTATTATTTCTAATTACCAATGCTGCAAAATCTAGAAATAATTTTTTTCTTAAATTCCATACTAGATGGTGTCACGCTTATCATTATAGAAAATTTAAGTAAATGAATCGATAAATTGTTAGTTAAGTTCTCAAAACAATAAAAAAGAAAACTGATACTAAGAACATACAATTGTGCAAAATTTCAAATGGATACAGAAGTGGTAACATTAATTGAAATGGTTCATGTTTAGAGATATGAAACAACTAAGATTTAATAAAAGTGTTAAAAATAAATGTCAAAAGTTTATTTCTAAAAAATTTAAATTAAATTTAAAAAAAAAATTATTTTATACTCAAAATTTATTTAGCCATTCTAGTAAAAATACTTTTTCTTCTTCTTAATGGTTGCTATTTCTGAATGAGCCGTGCACATAATAAATTCCTATCCATTTAAAATTATTTAATCAGTAATTAAACATGAAATATTTAACTTTTATTTCATAAAATTTAAAGGCAGATGAACTTTCAAAGACTGTTGTCAAACATAATTTTTCCAAATGTTAGCGAAAGAATATGCTCATTTTATTGAAATTAAAAAAAAAATCTACTTAAATTGAAACGAGTTAATTTTTAAGCACATCCTTGAATTAATTATTTCAGACAAATTAAAATGTTTGACATTCATAGAAATCAAATATTTGAAGTAGAGGATTCGTATGAGAGAATTTGAAATAAAAATTTCTAGAAGGTGTATGGTCCTTTGAAAATGACAAATTTATTCTGGCACTGAATATTAATGTGTCTTTAATGATCAAACACGTTCCGACATTCGAAACTTTGGAAGCTACTTTATTTTTAGTTACGATAACGACTATGAATGATGTAAATTTCATTATAAAATGCAAAAACTGTCTGTAATTTGGATGGAAATACTTTGAATTAAAAATGGGTTTAATGTTATTAAAGTTTCATAAGAATGAAATTTTGCGATTTACTGTCATAAAAATTCATTCAATCAATGCAAAAGATTTTATTTTGTGGATAACGAGTT
Organism: Argiope aurantia; assembly: GCA_026543865.1. NCBI lineage: Eukaryota > Metazoa > Arthropoda > Arachnida > Araneae > Araneidae > Argiope > Argiope aurantia. The sequence goes on from JAPMOR010051553.1 coordinate 245,895, forward strand.
TAAACATGTAACGTATAAAAATTCATATTAAATATTTCAAGTAAAATTACATTAAATCACATCATTTTTACAGGTACAGTTAAAACATTATATTTCTCTAATATAGACTTTAGATGTAATATTCTAGTTGAACTAGATTTTTTCTACTTTTTTTAATATGAAATATATAAAGAGAATTTATCTATTCAAATTCGAGATGTTGGCAAATCTTCTAATTACAAATTTCCTTGAAATTGAAGAACTTATTTAAGCCTAATTACTAATTATGCCCTACTAAGCCCTCTGTTTACCTCAAGCCAAATAGAACATGAACCTAGCGCGGTAAATCATAGAAATAGTTGCTGATTTTTGCTAACATACCAGAATCTAGTCATTGTACAGGGCGTAATTTCTCCTTCATAGGAACTACAACTTATCACCCATTCTGAAATTTTCACTGTGGTACACATAAAAACATTAAGTATACCCGTAAGACAATTAACAAATCCTGCACATATTTGCAGTTATAATCAGGATCAATTGAGGTCCGTTATACTAACGAAACAATGAACAAGGAGCAGAACTCTGCTTTTTCCTGTCACAAGTATTTTGCCCACGAGAAGTAGGGGGGGGGGGATCGTAGCAGACGCCTGCCTCCAATGCCTTGGCAATGTTGCGAAAGCAAGTCTTGACTTCCTCATTTAATTATGATAAAAGGAAACTAGGCCGGATAATATGGATGTCGAATAATCACGAACCAGATACTCAAGAGTGTACTGCGTGTCTTAAAATCAAATCTGTTGATGTTAATTAAAGTTTGAACGAAATCTGTTTAGAGGAAGCATGTCTATCCTCCTCTCTGAGTAGTGCACGGGATATTATCAATACACATAGAGAGGCCGGGGTAGCCTGGTTGATAGGGTCTTGGACTTGTGTCTCTTAAGTTGTGAGTTCAAACCCCACCGGCCGAGGACTGTGTGTGTTGTGGCTAGAGCAAACATAAACCTATCGTGGTTACGAAATCCTCCATGTCGAGGATAATAATACCATTGGGAGTACGGGTTCGGAGGTGATCGTTCTCTGATTCAGGTCTAAATTCCGATCTGTGAATGATATGAATGAATGAAGTCCATCCGTAAAAAGGGTCGTGACGCGTGTGTAACAAAGTCGTATTCTTGGCCCTACTTTGCGCCGCTATTGAAAAAACAAGAGACACTCATTCAGCTTAAATCGCTGACAGCTAACCATCAGTGGGCTTATAAAGTGCCGTAAGTCACAACACACAGACATATAGAGCTGGATGGATAAATTCTAGTACTCAGATTGACATCTAAAATGTAATCGTAGTTTTAATTTAACCAAATCAATGAACAGGCTGATCGTCTATCGGTAGTACTTTTGCATACATTTAAACTGCAATAAGAGATATTTGATACATAATTTTAACATGTATAGATTTTAATCACTTGAATCAAGTTTCACATGTTAATCGTTTATTCATCTTTACTTTCGCATCCATTTAACCGCAGTGACTCCACAATGGAACAAGCAAATAAATGAAATACGGTATGTGATATTTTTAAAAACTGTAGTCCGTATATTGTAAAAAAAAAATCAGTAGCAAATTTAGCAAAAAGAATATATCTAAAATGCATATTCAGTTTTCTTTATTACCCTACTAAGCACATAACGCTGTTTTTTTATTAAATTCTATTTTTCATTTTTTTTTGGAAAATATCTATTTGACAAATAAGCTAGTATATTTTTGAACTTTTTTTAGCATCAAACCTCAGTTCAACGGAACAAGATAAACACCTAGTGAAAAATCTGCCATTGCCTGATGGCAATGATCAAATCTTGCAGATAGATAAAAGAAGATAAATGTCACTGAGCAGATAAAAACCTATTGACTGATTTTGTACCGGATATAGTGAATGACTGCAAGCGCACTACGGCAGGTTGTTCTTTTTTCTTTTTATAGCTGATGCAAAATTTCTGAGAGAAATATCAAAAATTGAGCATCTTTAAGTAATTGGCACTTCATACAAAGTCTAATTCTACATTGTATCTTCGAATTTAAAAACTGAGCAGAGCTTCTTATTTCATTTTGTAACTGCCAGTTTTCAATTTGTCAAGTAACACAAAACTTTAAAATTATTGTTCTCAATATTTATCAGAATGCGAACCAAATGTCGATTACATAATTTTATTCATTCCGTCATGAAACAAGTTAAGTGAATGTAAAATGTTTTTCTGAAACCACACATTTTGTTTGCTAAATAGTAAAATATTTTGTTGTTTTTTTTCATGATAAAAAATTAATGGATCAAAATAAAAATTTAAATGCTTAAGGCATCAATAAAAATACTTTATATTGATTGAAATTTTAATAACATTCTTAAAATATTTTAATTTTAAATGAATATTTATGAATTTTCTCTCTTATGATAATGCGGCTTAATTTTCTTATTTTGTTGATTTTAGTTCGTCGCACTTTCACGCTTTCATCTTCCTTTTAGGCTTTAAAAGAAAAAGAAGAGCATTATCTTTTTAGATACTCATAAAAGTAAGTTTTAAATTCTTAAATTTTTATAATTTCTTTAATTTAGCATTTAATTTATCATTTCTATTTCTCAGATTTATTACCAGATGGCGCCTCTTGCACAGTAGCAAAACTTAACTAAAATGAATGAACTTGTTGATAATTTATATCTGAAAATATTAAAACTTTCTTTTAATTGTAATTTTTTAATAAATTCTCAACCAGGTTGCGCCACGTATCAAGAGATAATATTTAATTAAAATCAATAAATTAACTTATAATTTAGATTTGAAAATAGTAAAAACTGTATTCTTCATTAAGAAAATACAATACCAGAAAATACCACTAACACATTAAGAAGTAAGCGGAATATCAGATACTAAGTTTTCTGTTCTTACAGACACGAAGCAATTTAAAGTAACTAAAAGTAATAGAATTGTAGCACACGCTAAAAAATAAATTGTAGCACAATTTCCTACAGATATTCATAGTGAATATATAAAATATTTTGCAGCAATGTATTCATGAAATATTAGACCACTTTTCCACGAAAACAGAGCGACCATTGCAGACATACCAGAAACGCAAGACCAGTTCAGATATGTTCGTGTTTCACCATTCAAGACCGAAACGGAAATCCATTTATTGGATCTTTCCCATGCCCGAGTGCCTCGCATTTCTTTTTCCATCGAAAAGGAACACGAGTGTGTGGCTACCGTGAAAAGAAATCGAATTTCGAGACGGAGATATAACAATAGTTTATGTTCCGCCGAGTCTCTTAATATCCCATTTCTCAATTCGAGACCTCCGTGACTAAGTGGTTAGAAAGGTGCCTTATTACGGAGTGCTGCTGAATTGTATTGAATTTTGTATTCAGTGCAGAAAGAGAGAGAAGTATGCTAAAACAGGAATAAATTAATTCCATTTCGAGATTTATTTTAAAAATTTAGGAGTGGAGTTTGAAGTTGTTTGAATTGAAATTAAGTTTGGAATATAAATTTCGTAAATAATTAGAGAGCAGTTTTCAGTTTTGTGGGGCATTCGCAATTTCGACGTGAATACCATTTGCCGCGTTGTTATTAGCTCAGCTTCGAGCAATAATTTATTATTTATATACATTACGAATAGAGTGTTATATTAAAGGACCATAAAAATCAAAGGATTGTTACTAGACATAAAAAGGAACAAAGAAATTTTAAAGGAATATAATGTTGAAAATCACATTGATGGGACGAAATTCAGGAAAAATATTAAAATTAATAAATATTTTAAATATATATAGAAAATATTAGAATATTTATTTGATTAATTATTACAACAGATGTTATCCCAGGGGAGGGATGCCTCGTAATTGAGGATGAGAAGCTTCCGGAATGGTGGTGAACGAAAAGGTGACTTCTCCTACGGATGAATTCGTAAGGGAAGGGTTGTACCGTGGCCAGTGATGGCCCTTAGGACTCAACCACAGTTCCCGTCATTGTTGCTCTTGCGGAGGTTCGGTCATTCAAATTTTTCTGTGTGCCTTCCGACGGGTCTGAGTAATTTTGCAACGATATATATATAAAAAAAAAGGTTCATAGAAGACACCAGCAATGATTTTGATTCTGAAGTAAAGTCGAAAAGTCTTGCTCTGATAACTTCTTTTGTGTACATAGGCGTAGCATAGACGAGTGATATAAGATATAACCACAGGAAGAAAAGTTATATGAATTGAGATCCTGTAAATGCACAGGTTAAACAGTGGGTTCCGCTATTGCAGTCCAGCTCCAAGTATGGATGTCTATGCTGATCCGATCCACCTACATTTGGTTTTAGGGTACAAGATGGGTTAGTAGATAAAATGAAATCCAATAAGCACTCCGAAGCCTTGCTGGCACTGTTCCATTGGGCACAGGAAACACAGACTTTCCAAATCGCACGATAGTTTTTTTAAAATTTAATGTACAGTGGTGGCTAAAATTGTGGACACTTTTGAAAATCGTTATGTTTTCTAACTTTGTATGCTTATAGAAAATGTTACGTTTCACAAAATGTAAACTGTTACATATCATTTTAAAGGGAATTTAATGCTGATTTCTGTACAAAAAGCAAAATTCAAATATTTTCAATACAAAAAAGTTATTTTTACTTTATTCTGAATAACAAACATAGTGAGGAAGAGGATTGCAATTTCTAACTTTCTGGACGAATCACTGTTTTTGTTCTGGGAAGCAAGCAAATATTAATAACTGATAGCAGAAAATGACATATGTTTAAAGTTGAAACAAGTCATTATTGAGCTTTTTTTCTGTTGAAGGAAGACTGTTTTTTATATAATCAAATTATAAGTTAGACATTTTGTTAAACTTTTTAATATATAGCTGTAATTTTTGAAAATATTTCTAATATTTAGTCAAGAAGCAATGCCGTCAAATAAAAGAATACATTGGGCACCTAGAAAGAGAAATAAGATTATTGTGTTATAAATATGTGGTTTTTCCTATGCTGAAATTGCAAGACAGGTGGGCGGTTCAGTAATTACATCTTGAGTCCAATTGTTTTGCTTACAATATCAGGAAACAAATTCAATAAAAACGAAGCAGGAACTGGCTGAAAAAAGTTCTCCACATCTGTTTATGACAAAAGAATAAAAAGATCATGTATCCAAGATAGAAGAATGTCATCAGTGGTCACTAAAAGTCAATGGAATGATGTTGGCATTTATGTCAGTTCAAGAACAATCAGGAGAAGATTATTAGATGTTGAACTAAGAGGTAGAATTGAACGAAAAAATCCTTATTTCAATTTTCAGCAGTGTGTAAAACGGTTACTGAAGGCAAAGGAACACATTAATTGGGCAGATGAACAGTGGTTCCAAGTTATACGGAGTGATGAAACAAAGATATTGTTATTCAGTAGTGATGGCGAAAATATGTAAAACATAGAATAAGCGAAGAGCTACATCCTGACTGCGATCAGGCAACTATGAAGAACTCAGTTAGTGTTATAATGGGGTCATGCATGTCAACAGACAATATTGGTCTCCTTCATGTCATCGCTGGGACATTAAATGCAAGAGAATACATTGACACTATTCTAGAGCCAAAACTAACACCTTCCATCAGTGATCTCTTTCCCAACAATGCATCATTTATTTTTCAGAAGGATTCAGCTCCTTGCCACACAGCAATTGTATAGAAAGTGTGGTTTTGTACAAAGAGCACAAAATTGTTATCATGGCCAGGAAACAATCCTGACCTCAAAATTATTGAAAACTTATGGTCCCGTTTGAAAACTCTTATACATATGAAGCGTTCATCAAATAAAAGAGGATCAATTGAGACTATAATTGTTTACTGGCATCATGAAATAATCAAAGAAGAGCTTAAAACTCTCGTCAGCTCAATGAAACATCAGTGTGAAGCTGTAATAAAAAATAAAGACTATCCAATTAAATATTGATAACTCACTGCAGTCATCAGCATCTAATGTATCTCGATAATTATTTCCGCTTTACTTTTTTGTATTGTAAATATTTGAATTTTGCTTTTTGTATTGAAATCAGCATTAAATTCTCTTTAAAATGATATATAAGAGTTCGCATTTCATGAAACGCTACATTTTCTATAAGCATACAAAGTTAGAAAACATTAAAATGTTCATTAATTTTGGCCACCACTGTAGTTAGGATTCAAATATAACAATTGAAATGAAGCAATAACGAAATATTAATCATTGTTAAGAGAAAAATAAGTAATTCAGAAATAAGTTTTTTCAATTAATTTTTCTGCTGTCCATAACCCTCCTAGCATCATACCCGGGAAATCTTTCGAACTTTCCCTCCTACAAAACGGCAAATCTCCTTATATTTCGAATGAAAAAAGTCACTTAAAAATGTCAGATTCGAGATTTTCCTGTTACCTATTTTCTCCCCCCCCCCATATGTCCAGCTGAGAGTACAATGAACCTGGAATGCGTATTATCTGTTGAAGGTCAGTGATTGATTGCCCTTTAGTGGGACCTATCTTTCAACTCATGAAGCACTAATATCGTTAAAGATTTTCGGAAACTCTTTTGAAAAATGAAAAAAAAAAAAAAAACCATGGAAAAAGTTGCATTAATAAAATAGATGCATTTGTGGAGAAATTATTTTCAAGAATACTTTAAATTAAAATTTTATAATATAACGCCTTTGATTAAATTTCATTATTCTTTAATTATCTTTCATTTTCTTACATACTTTTAATTTTTAATCCGACGAAAAATTTTCTGCAGTAATGAAATGTTTAAAACATTGTATCTCACTTTTCTAGGAGTATACTTTCCTTGTAGTAAGAAGCACTTCTCTTCAAATATTGTCGAAAAAAAGAGTTCCCTATGTTACTTCCTCAGATGGTTCGGTAACAAGGGACTGTAATGCAATATTTTAAAAAAGTTTTTTTCCCCGAAGAAAGATAAGGCCAGTATTTTTTATCCACATAGAACTTCATACAATATATATATATATATATATATATATATATATATATATATAATGAACATGTCAAAAACTAACCATGAACTCTCAAATATATGCCAGGGCCACGGTAGCCTGAGGGTAAGGTCTCGGCTCATGAGCCGTAGGGTTTCGGGTTCGAGACCCGATTCCTATGAAGAACCGTCGTGTAAGAGGGCTGTTGCACGCCAAATCCGTTAGGGCCAAAGGTCCTCCCGCTGGCGTGGTGTGGTGTGCAGAGGGAGGTGCCAGCTCAGGCGTCGTCCTCGATATCTAACCGCGGTTCAAAATTACGAGGTCCGTCCCAAACTAGCTCGAGTGTTGCTTTAAAACGGGACATTAATATAACTAAACTAAACTAAACTCAGATAAATGCTAAGACATTTGATAGCCTTACCGATGAATACATACCAATAGTTAGAACAGTTCATGCACGTACTTCCTGACGCTGCTGTGCGAGCAAAAAGGAGAGTGGGCAACAAGAATATAGGGTGGTAATAATGACGTGGTATTGTAGCCCACGCCCGCACGTATTACATTCATGTGTGAGCTGAGGATGGGCCAGCAAGATTTTGATTGGAAGGCATAATAATTTATTGCAGAAGTTTCTGCTAGCATGTATGGCAGGTTTTAAGCGAGCTGAAGATGGAATAACAAGTATTTAAGTTGAAGATCATAAAAGTTTGGTGCAGTAATTCAGGCATGTATTTACTGAAGTGCTTTTGCAAGTTGAAAGTAGGGACAACAACATTTAAGTTCTAGAGAATAACAATTGGGTTCAAAATTTATGCATTCATTCATTTTTCATATTTGAAAATAGAACAAAGAGCGTTTAAATTGGTGGTCAAAGAAGATTAGTGCTATAGTTTAGTCTATATAAGTATTGAAGCTTCTGTGCGAGCTGAAGTTGGATCAATAAAAATTAAGATTGATGATCGTAATGATTTGGTATAATAGTTCAGGCAAGCATGTTTGCAAAAATTGAAGGCAGTCAAAAGAGAATTAAAAATGCCATCATTGTGTTTGAATTCTTTATCAAGCTACAAATAAGAAAAAAACAAAAAAACAAAACAAAACAAAAAAAAAACAAAAAAAAAACAAGGGACATCTCACCGATCAGTCGATAGAAACCATATATCTTCCAATTACTAGAAATGGAGGGAATGCATTCCTCTACTAATTATCAGAATATCCGTTTTGAAAGAATACTTTTAGATTTTTTTTCTATTATAATATAAAGTGGAAACGCATTATTACTGTACTGTTATCACAAAAGACACAAACTGTTGTATGTAAACTATAATTAAATTAAATTAAGAAGCAATTAAGATTCAGTTTGAATAAATTCTTTCCACATTGATTTAAATATCATTTATAAACGGAGATCTCAAGTAATATTTCAGAAAATTGTTTACGAGATTTCTGAAATTATTTTTTTTACTATTTATATAATATAATAGTAAATACTTTATTATTTTACTTGTATAGCAAATTTTAATGAGCATTTTAAAGAATGTGTGCTATCTTCGTTAAAGAAACTTGAAAAGAATTATTTACTAACGACTTCGTTAAAAATTGCGTAACAAATACATAAATATTTTCCAAAATTTAATCAATTATTATAACAAAAAACTATACATGAGACCCTCCATTGCGTTTAATCATTTATTTCTTAAATTATTTTGAAAATAATTATGCAGAAGTTTTAACTAAATTATCTAAGCTTTACATAATATTTATTTTAAAGTTTTAATCAAAACCATTGAATGGAAATGAAAGAAACAAATCAATAAAAGATATATTTTTAAACATTTTATTAAAAGATTTTTTATAAAATGTTTAAAACATTTCCTTTTTACGTTATAATTTTATTAAAAGATTTTTAATAAAATCATAATGTATAGAGGTATTCTCCACAGACTACAATAAAATGATGCAAATATTGGATAAAATCTATTCAAAAACTATTACCAAACTAATTTATAACATTTTTTTCTAAAAAAATTATATAAAAATCTTTTATAATTTTTAAAAATATTATACAATAATCCGAACAAAAAGAAATCTTTTTATTTTAAGGAAATGAAACTATATTAAGTAAAAATAAAGAATTTCTCAATGCTGTATTGCACAACGGCATAGAATATCCGAGTTTTCCATTACATGCGGTATGAATGTGGACTAATAGAAACGGCAGAGAAATATTATCTTACATAAGATCAAAACTAAAACTGTCTAGACATCCGAATCAAAGCATTACAGCTTTTCGATATTTTGAATAGAATGTCGAAAACAAATCCGACAGCTGAAGGTTCCGTACTGATAATCCTCTTCGCATGAATTCTGATATTTTTAATTGGAAAGAGTTTTAATTTTTTATGTTTATTGCATTTTTACATAAACATAAATTTAGAAACATAGTTCCTCTACTGCTATTAAAAATGCAAATTTAGGGATATGAATTCAAATTTACAAATATATTTCCAGAATTACCATGCAAACTAAAATAAATGCAGACGATTTTGATCGAAATCTATAAAGAATTCTAATTTTGACCTACTTTCTTTTTTTGCTATTCATTACTTCATGACGACTTTCGTTTGAGATTACAAATAATAAACACTTTTGTTAAATAAAATCCTTTGATTCAAACTTCTTAATTTTAATTAAATCTTTAATTCCCTATTTCAATTAAACTCTATGTTTGATAGAAACCCTTTTTAGCATTTTAAATGCTTCGTAAGAATCATATAAATATTTCTCTAGCATAAAATATTCATCTCGTGTATGAGAAAGGTACATAAGATTTTTACGTATAGGGCTTCGATTATTTGTGATGTAACACAGGGATACAGGTGAACTGCTTTCTTTCTTGCTGACCCACACTCCTCTCGCACAATAACTTCCATAAATGGAACTGTTCTGTCAAAATATATAACTACCTACCTAAAATCTTGTTAACCCACCTTTATTTAACAAAATAGTCTTAATAAAGCGGGATATATTGTCTATTGCGTCCAGATATTATGATCAACTTTCTAAAATCCTGTTAGTCCACCGTTATCTCGAACATTAACTTCAACAAATACAACCGCTCCGTCAAGACATTATTTATCTATCTGCCTAACCTAACCTAAACCGACCGACTATCTACCTAAAATCTTGTTGGTCCCCCTTTATTTAACAAATTAGTCTTAATAAAAGGAACTATTACTTTAAGATATTATAACCAGCTTTCTAAAATCTTATTAGTCCCCCATTATCACGAACAATAACTCCAATAAATGGATCTAAAATATTGAAAGTTTATCTTTTTTTCTCTCAATGTTTTCAAAAAATGCTGGAAAAGTCACAAGATCGAAAGGAAAAATGAGAAGGGGGGGAGTAGAAGTGGTCCAGTTGATAGTCTCTGTTTGGGGATTGAATGGTCATTTCCATAAACGAATTTAAAATCTCATTTATTCCTGGGAGTATTTTTTTCAAGGTCAAACGTTCTTCTACTGGTGTGCTGGCGAAGTTTCAAAAAGAAGACACTACTTATCCCAAGGCATTTGGCCATTTCGTCATTGAATATTGTGTGAGAATATTTTTTATTTGACATATAATATCATAACGCTGAAATAATAGTTAAATGAAAAAAAATAGTGAATATGTACCTTAATAAAGATTGCAAACAATAAAAATTTATGGAGTAATAACTGTCATAACTGCAAAAATGAAATGTAAGAATCGAATGAAAACCAGAGAGCACGTTTTAAAAGATTTCCAAACTGATCTTTGGCGTGTCATTAAAAACCACAGGCCAAATTGTTCATCCCAGCTTCATAGAAATCCTGTTCCAACTCATTTATTCAGGAAGTAAAAACAAAAATAGTAAAAGCATTAGACATTGTGAATTGTGTTATAATTAAAATAACTACAATGAATATCAAAAGAAAATAATATCTGTTGAAAATAATATTTTCATTTGAAATTAAAATTTAACATAAATGTGATGACATCTTTTTTTAAAAATCTAAGTGGAGTATTTACATTAGCGCATTCATTGATCATCAAATTCTTAATAAAAATAATTTCTATATTTTAAAATACTAATAAAAGAATTCATTAAAATTTTTTTCATTATTTTGCATAACAGTTTTCAATTAATGAAAATACTATAGGTCTCAACAGTGGCTTATTGAGATTTAACATTTTCAATGAAATAATTTATATAAATTAAATAAAATCATAGTAAATCATAAATTTTACTAAAATAGTTAATTAAGGCATGAAAAAATCTTGTAATAATCAAATTAAATAATGAAGCACAAAAAAGGTCATTTTATTCAACGTATCTTCAAACAACCTCCAGTTTAATTGCATCCTGAGCCTGATAGCTAATTAAAAAAATATACTAATTATATTAAGCTTCAACTCTTTTATTTTTGGAGCTCCCCAAGAACCTTAAAACACACTTTTGGGGATTGAAAGTAGGTTTTTGTGCTTATTCCTTTCTTTTAAGGTGTGTTTTCCTGGTTCAGAAAATGTCTATACAAGATAAGTCTGGTGTAATTGTGTCGATAACAATTAAACAATCTTTTATGTGTTGACAAAAAATTAAGATAATAACTTTTACTTTTGGGATAAAATCATGTTAAACAAGAGAAGAAAATAGACATTGAATGCACATTTTTTTTGTCATTCATTGAATAAATGTCAAAAGAGTATTGCATTCTGAAATATTTTGTGGCTTGCAGTCAAAAAATACTCTTGAACAAGGAAGGAAATATAGAAGCGCTAAGATATAACTTTATTTTACTTTTAAATACAATCTATAGTTAAATAAATGCTCTTCATATAATAAATAATAAGAATTAAATATCTTGGAATTGTCCTTGATAGTAAATTCTATTAGAAACATCATATTTTACACCTTCCAAAGAAATGTGAAAAAATTCTACTTGGTCTTAATAGAGTTACCAGAAATAGTTTGGGACTCAAATCTAATGTCTCATCCCTAATCTACAAACAAGATATTGTAGATGAGGGATACATTTATTTTCTAAGATTCTCGAGTCTGGGGCCTTGCTCTGAAGAAGAAACTAAATTGTCGGTTTTTGAGAAAAATTCAAAATTCAAAGGAGAATACTCCTACGAGTTGTTTCTGGGTATCGAACGGTATCCTACGAAGCTGTGTTTTCTATTTCCGGTTTTCCACCTATTGAAATCTTTATAATACATGGTAATGAATTCAAAAACGCAGCGAAGAACTTGGCCCTTAAGATTCTAGATGATTCCTTTCAAATTTCTAAACTTCCTCATCCTTCTGAAAGATTTCCCCTTAGTTTAATTAGTTGTCATAATAATATTGTAGAGCACTTTCCTGTTGTCTGTTTTACAGATGGTAGTAACTATAAGGTTGGGCTTGCATTTGTTGTTTTCCAAGATTATATTGAAATAGAAACTCGTAAATTCAGAATAAGAGACGAATTCAGTGTTTTTCAGGCTGAATTGCTTTGCATAGCCCAAGCAGTTTATGGATTTGTGGTAATAAAAATCTTTCATCAAAGTTCTTAATTTGCAGCTACTTCTTTTCATCTTTACATGCCTTAAATAACATCGGTTCCCTAAACCAAATAATTGTTAAAACACAATCTAATCCGAGTTTTCTTCGAGAAAGAAGTGTGCCAGTTTCCTTTTCTTTTGTTAGACGCCATACGGGAAACTATAAGAATGAACGCGCCGACTGGCTTGCCAAAGAAACGACAAAACTAGTTAATTTCCTTCTTAAGAACATTCCGAAATTTTATTTAAAGAATGTCTCTAGAGATAAGGTTATATTTGTATGGAATACCTTATATCAAGCCTCTCACTAAGGAATTTATTCCATCAATATAGGGACGCTTAAAGGCTAACTACTTTGAATCAAATTTTAAGTTTATCCAGTTTCTGACTGGACACGGAAACTTCCAAGCATATTTAAAACGCTACAATTTGTGCAGTCTAAGTTCTGTTCCCATGATCCATACAACCTAAGTATCAAGTTTCTTCAACATCCTTCCACTAGAGCGGACACTACGTAGGTCTAAATCGTGTAATTTTAATTATAATCACCCTTTATATAATTAATTAAATTTTAAAAGTATTGTTACGAAATTTCCGGGGTTCGTTTGGATAGTTGAAGTTATATGGCGTGGAGAACGCTCAGTCAGCAGGCGGCAGTAGTAAAAGAAACAACGACGTTTATTTACACGAAGACACACAGGACAGCACAAAAACAACAACTATATACAGCATAGAAGACGATTATCTTCAGCCGAGACGTGCAGCATACAACAAGACTCTACTGCAGACTGTAGTACACAGCTTAGTTCAGCACTAGCCTGACACCGTCTCTGTTCTGCTAATCCCTGGAAGACCAGTTTTTCACCGTCGCTTCTGACTACTCCGCTCTGTCGCTTCCGACTACTCAGCTCCGTCGTTTCCGACTACTCTTCTCTGTCGGTTCCGACTACGACTACTTTGGCAGCACCGAGTGCCTCCTTTTATAGGTCTCAGGAGGCGGGGCTAGAAGTCTCTCAACCAATCAGGAACGTTCGAGGCGTATCTCGGTTCCTACTGGACGGATCGGGAAAATTCTCGATGTTTCGGGTATAATCTATTTTGGCGCCAAAGTCGTCGCCAAATGGTCGCCAAGCTCTGGGACCTCCGACACTTTTAGAATTTATTGCGAAGGAGAGCCTTTAGTATTTAATTAAATAATATTGCAGTTAAAAGTTCAAGGAAATTAATTCAAAACTCAATTCCCATTCGTACCTTCAAAAGTATATATGTGCCAAATTTTGTACCTGTTTGGCAATCTATACAACCAAACGATTTGTGGCGTAGACGGGGACCCAAAATATGTTCATTTTATATACATATTTGTTGAGAAGAAATTAGGTGAAATTAAATTCTGAATCTGCGCAATTTATAGATGAAAGACACGGTGCAAATTTACGCTGAAAAATATTTATTATTTTGCAGAAAAAAATAAATTGTCTTTACCTGTAATCCTCGAGATACTGACTGCTGTTTGTTTAAAAACAATATTTTCTTTCAGATGTAGTTGCAAACAAAGATGTTGCTGCAATCATTTCTTTTAGATGTTGTAGGACTACGAAAGCCCAAAAAATGTGTGAAAAGCAGAAGAAAAACACCTTTCCTTATAATCTTGTCCCCCCGGGGGGCACCTCGAAATGAGGATGAGGTGCTTCCGGCATGATGGTTGGATCTCGCCACCCTGGAGGGTACACTAATAGGTGGAGGATCTGACTCCTCCCATCGATGACGGGACGTACTTCCTTCGGGAAGGGTTGTACCGTGGCCGGTGACGGCCCTTAGGACTCAACCACAGTTCCCGCCAATTGCTGTTGCGGCGGTCCGGTCATTCAGTTTTATGGTTTAAATCCGTGTGCCTTCGAGGCGGGTCGGAGAGTTAGATGGTTGACTTTCCCTATAATCTTAGATCTAGGATATATTTATTCTAAGGATGGGATTTAAGTGTTGACGTTTGTTAAAGAAGTGTTCAAAAAGAAGATTTCCGAGTTTTCCTAAGACTATGTTCAGATTCTTTTTTTATAAGAGAGCCAGATAAGTAAACATCAAAATTAAACTTTTCATGATTTTCATTTTTTCTTTCATCAGTTGACATGATAGCAGTATTTTGATCGATATATCTCAGAAGTTTTTTTGAAATCTTCATCGTTGATTTGATTTATCGTAATATCATTTTAAATATTAAGGAGTTTTTTTTTTTGTTTTTTTAATATGCAAACATTTCTTATAATTTTTTTTATTCCTGCTATCCAAAATTATTCGTGAATAGGATTCCTTTACTTTTTAAATATATTTTTTCTTCTGAATTTTATTTTAAATAAGCGTATAACAAGATCAAAAGATTTGACTTTAATTATATATAAATAATTAGGTAATAGTCTCAAAGTAAATAGGTCTCAAGGTAAATATCGAATTTAATTAAAATAATGTGATGAGAAAATAGGTTAAAAAAATCCCCTTTTTAATCTGCAAGGTAAAGGTAGATTCTTTTACATCTGAATTACTCTCTGGCAACATAAATTGTTGATGTTATAAAAACTCGAAATTTGGGTTTGAAAATCACTTTTCAGTCCCTAACTTCTAAGATATTACAGTTATCGGAAGACTTGAAATGCAAAAATGTTTCGTCCTAACATTGTGGTGGTAACTTCATAAGCCAGATAACCAAATTTTGAAGCTTTCCAGCTAATAGTTTCAGCTACAGAGCTTTCTGAATTGTTTCAGCTTAAAAAATATCACCCTGTATAATAGAACTCGATCTTCTTGGTCTAAATTGATAATCGCCAAAATAAATCCATTATTTTGTTGTAATCTGATAATCGCCAAGTAAAACTCGTTGTCTTAGCCTAATCTGATATTCGCTAAGTAAGTCCAAAAGCCATAGAAATAAACAAGTACCCGATTTGCATCTAAAACATTATCATATTGTACCGTTTAGGATCAGAGGTTTCTAATCATTTTGATTTTTTTATATCTCAACTATTTACTATCTTGAAGTATCGTAATTATACACTGGTGTAAGAAATTAAGAGAATTTGCATATTTTACCGAATTGCATCAAAAGAACTGAACTGAAGGAAAAAACACTGCTTCTAGATAAAAATGCAAATGTTATACGGCTAATACGTAAGCGTACACGTGTGTGTAGGTGGAGCCAGCAGAAAAACAGGCTTTATAAGCGCGTGGAGGCTAAGAAGAATTTCGTTCGCTGGCACACATCGGCGAATTTCTTGGTCTTATCTTGCAGAAATCGGTGAAATTCACATCGAAACAGTAAAAATGAGTAACCATCAACGTTTAGATGATGGAATGAGGTGGCGAATTGTGGGCAGGTTAGAGGCAGACCAATCGCAAGTCCAGATATGCAGAGAGTTCCATTTATCGCCCAGCGTCATGTGTAACTTATGGAAACAGTTCCAGGATACTGGATCCATCGAGAGAAAGCCCGGGCAAGGTCGTCAAAGAGCCACGATGGCCAGAGAAGATCGCCATTTGTCCATTTTAGAGAGGCGTAACAGAGGGGCTACAGCTTCTCAGCTCTCTCGGGCCCTGTATGCAGCCGAGGAACTCGTGTATCAAGGGTGACTTGTTCCAAGAGACTGAATGAGAGAAAATTGATTGCCAGAAGACCAGCTGCTTGGGTCCCGCTCACGTCTACGAACAGGAAAGTCGGATTAGCATAGTGCAGGCAACATAGTGATTGGAGTATGGAGCGATGGGCAACCGTTCTGTTCACCGACGAGTCCCGTTTTAGCCTAAACACCGATTCTAGCCGTACTTTCATATGAAAAGAGCCAGGGACCCACTACCTACCCTCCAATGTCCGCGAAATCGACAGTTATGGCGGTGTAATGGTCTGGGCAGGCATTATGTTAGATGGCAGCACACCTCTCCACGTCTTTGACAGAGGCTCTGTGACTAGTGTGAAGTATAGGGATAAGATCTTGGAGCCCTATGTCCGCCTTTTCCGGGGTGCAGTGGGCCCCGAGTTCATCTTAATGGACGATAACCCGAGGCCACATTGAACTCTTCTGGTCGACGAATTTCTCGAGAGTGAGGATATTCGTCGGATGGATTGGCCAGCCAGGTCTCCAGACCACGATCCTATAGAGCATGACTGGGACGCTATGTCTGGGTTGCAACTCGCAACCCCCTCAGAGAACCATCCAGGAACTGAAAACAGCGTTGGTGAATGAGTGGCACCAATTGCCACATGCACTGATAAACTGCCTTATTTCCAGTATGACACCAAGTTGCAAGGCGTGTATAGCTGTAAGAGGGGACCATACCCCCTATTAACACATTTCTTTTGTGTATTCTGCAGCCGCTGTTTCAGACCTTAAGACTTCCATGAGTGTTACGCACGAACATGTGTATCTATTATAACTGTTGAATGTTTATTTTGTTTGCATTATATCAACCTATATTCACACGAAATTTTATTAAAATCTGTCCAGTAGTTCGGGAGATCGTAAATCAAATATGAAAATTCTCTTAATTTCCTGCACCAGTGTATATTCAGTTACGATGAATATTTGCATTTAACGATCGATGTTTTTGAAATCAAAAATTTGATATGATAATAGTTATTGACCAGTATACTTTCTAAAAATTTAGCTGGATTTTAAAGTAAATTTCAATGAATGTTAGTATTTTTCCTCAGAAGCTACAAAACATATTATTATACAAAAAACATACTTATAATATCTTGAAATTAAAAAAATCGGTGGTATCAGTCTTATTTCCATATAAGTTTTCTTAATTCTTATTAAATTCTAAAAATATATTTTAATATATTGTTCACTAAAATTTTAACTGTTGTAGTAACCTAGTTTATACATGCTACCGTTGCAAAGATATTAAATGCATTTTTACTTTCTTGTTTACATAGTACAGAGAAAATACAGTAATTCTCAAAAAATTCGAACTCAAAATTTTGACGAATCTCCACGTTTTAGACCTCCCTGAGTTCGAAATATACATTTTTGGAAAAAGTCCGCCTTTCTGTCTGTGATAAAGATATGCTAAAAATACTTTGATCTAGACGGATGTAATTTTGTATGCAATCTTTACACCAAATTTGTAACTTACTATAAAATTTTATGCAAACTCCGCTCATAGGAAATCTGTTTGTCCGGTTGTTCAAATATAATTTAACAAGATAATTACAAAGTGAAGAGAGCTAAGTCGATAAAATTCGATACACAGAATTCACATCTATAATCTAGACATGTTTCAAATTTTGAGCCAAATTCAATAAGGGATTGACCGTCTGTCGGTCGGTAATTTTAGAAATATGTAAAAGCAAAAGCTCAAAGTCACAATGACTTAAATATATGGTATTTCGTATATGATTTTGTGACTAAAAGTGTAATTTTATGTCAAATATTTATTTCAATTGGTTTGGAGAAATGTGTCGAAAACACAAATTTGATTTTCGGGTACTTTTACCTCAATAACAGGGATTTATCGCCAAATAACTCGCCAAGGATGATCAGCAAAAATCTTAAATTTACGCCAAAGGTTAATATTATTGTACATCAATGCCATGTTCGGTGATCTCTGGGATAACATCTTTATTAGAAAGTATGTGAGAATGTTTATATGAAACCAATCCCTTTGTTTTTATATGTGTGTTATGACTGTTTT
Source organism: Argiope aurantia (assembly GCA_026543865.1). Classification (NCBI taxonomy): domain Eukaryota; kingdom Metazoa; phylum Arthropoda; class Arachnida; order Araneae; family Araneidae; genus Argiope; species Argiope aurantia. The sequence continues at coordinate 264,119 of JAPMOR010051553.1, forward strand.
ATTCTTAGGAGAAAATTTTAAGAATAAAATAGAATAAATCAAATTAAAAAGATTATCATACTTCGAAGCTCTGAACTGGGGTTTGAAATTCATAAATTTATTCTCTCATTTTCTTAATGTTGTCGTGTTGTGACTTATAGCACTTTACAAGCCCGCTGACAGCTATCTGTCAGCGATTTAAGCCGAGTGAGCGTCTCTTGTTCTTTCAGTAGAACCAACTAGGGACAACAGTACGACTTAGCTACTTCATGCGTTACATTCACTTGCACAACCCCTTTTTACAGGAGGGGGAGGCACATTCACACACTTCACAGATAGAACACAGAAGAAGAACAACCATGCCCAAACCGGGACTCGAACACGGAACACCCAGGGAACCCTATGCCTATGCCAGGACACTACCCCTATGCCAGGACGTATAATACATTAATGTATCATTATATGTAGTACAGGGGAATACGGCTTTTGTACATTAAATTCCATATTTCAATACATTCCAAACTAAATTTAAGCCGAATGATCCCGTTTCACGTATGTACGTATTTTCTGAGAGTTCGAATTTTCTATCTCTTATTTGCGAACACAGGAGATAAACAGCCACATTTCGTAGAAGAAAAACCAACAGAAACATCTAAAAAGCTTTTAGAGCGGATCTAAGAGAAGGGGACTCCAACAATGCTTTTTACTCTTTCGTTGTTCGAGAAGCCAGATTCAGAAGAAAGAAATTCGCGATGAAATATAATCTGCAACCCTTCTGACATCTGGCTATTCTTTATTCTGAATGTAGAAAGAAGAGATAGGAGGAAAGATTTTATCTTGCTAAAGAATCCATGCATTTCATCGGAGGAAGACATGGCCACATTTTTACAATCCTAAATATATTTTTTGCTACTCAGACAAAGATGGATTATGTCTTCTTTACAGATGGGCACGGCTTGGATGATTCATTTTTCCACGTGCTAGATTTTTAAAGCAAATGAGTATGGCAGGATTGTGAATGGCTTGAATGTATTAAAGACAATTCTAGAAAAGCAAGGAAAAAAAACAGATTTCTGATTTTTACAATTATTAAAGAAAATTTTCTCAAGAAAGATTAAATCTAAAATATGAAATACAAGAAAAGAATATTGACATAATTATGTTGCGTTAATGTGCAGTAAATTTTAAAATACCTGGGGCCTGAAAATCAAGCTTCAGCAGTATTTTTTTTTGTAAAGTTGTAAATAAAATCTCATCTCACTGCTCTGTTTAAAATTATAAGGTAAATCTAATTCTATTGCAAACACGAGATCGAACATCAGAAAACGAATGGGAATCCAAAGCCTTAACCACTATTCCATCTCTGATAAGCTTCTACAGATCATGTATAGGCAAATGTTAATATTTAGTCATAAATTTTTTTTTCTGTAAAAGCAGGTTTTTTTTTTTGGAATACAGATACAGATAAACTTAAAAAGCAAAACTTCATCTAAATATGAAATTTGATACAAATCGTTAGAGCCATTTCCGAAATAGACGAAATAAATTTTTATATAAACAAGAATTGTTCGTTTAAAGTTATAAGATATATGATCGAAATCAATAAAATAATTGGAATTGAAGTTTATAGTTTAATGAATCCTTATGAAAATTTGTTCTTTAATTACGCATTTTAATTAAATAATGACTAAAATTTCGAGCTGTCCAGATATGAAATTCTTCTTAAGCTTTTTCAGAGTTACTCATATTCA
>JAPMOR010051559.1:11531-62573 GCA_026543865.1 Argiope aurantia
GCTTGAGCGAGCGAAAGTGAAACATTGGACTTGGTATTGGTGTGCGACGTAACTGAATGTCTGCGATGTTAACCAACTTGAAGTAAATGGGCAGCAACCGCCCTTTTAACTTTTTACTTCTTTCCTTCTTAATTTTATGTCGTGCCGTCTTTATGTTTGTTTGTCTTCCATTAAATTATGAAATGCACAACTTGACTATTTCATTCGCCTTGGAACTCAGATGGTACCAAGCGTCCATCCTACATATATATATATATAGCTACTAGATTAATTACTAGATAAATTTTTAAAAAATTCATATATACTTGTGATGATGATGAAGTGGGATTTATTTTAATTGTGATAAACTTGTCTATACACTAGTATGAAAAATTCTATTTCATCACATGCATGTAATAAATATGAATTATTGTTTGAAATTTTCTGAAGTCTAGAATATTAGCATTCGAGATTTTTACTTTCTTTTTACTTTCTCGTATACGTAGTTTAGAGAAAGTATAGTAATCATCAAAAAATTCGAGCTCGAGATTTTGACGAATCTACGCGTTTTAGACCTCCTTGAATTCAAAAAACATATTTTTGTAAAATGGCCGTCTGTCTGTCTGTTTCTCTGGCAAAGATACCTCGAAAACGCGTTGAGTTAGACAGAGGAAACTTAGTATACAGAAATCTTAGTAGATTTTTCTCAAATTTTGTGTAAAATCTGTTCAGAGGAACACTATCTGTCAGCCTGTTTGAATATAAATTAAAACAATAACTACAAAGCGTGGAGAGCTAGATAGATAAGACTGGGTGCACAAATTTAATATCTATAGCGTTGACACCTTTCTAAGTTTGAAAAAAAATCGACAATGGGTTGACTGTCTGTATGTATGTATGTTCAGAAACATGTTAACGCAATAATTCAAAAACGCAATGACTCAAATATAGCAAATTAGGTATGGGATTCTGTGACTAGTTTGCAGATTAATGCAGTTTTGTGTCAAATCTTTGTTTCAATCGATCGACAAAAACGTGTCTAAAGCACAGATTGCAATTTCAAATGTTATTAATTGCAAAATCATTTATCGCCAAGGACAACACGAGAGATTCAGTAAAAACTCTAAATTCACGCCAAAAGTTAATATTTCGTAACTATTGTACGCCATTGTCATGCAAGACATTCTCTGGCGTTACAAGTTTATCAGACAATATGCGAGAAATTTTCGGGAGGGAAATCCAGCCCATATCATTTAATTATTGATTTTTAAAAAAATTGGAACAACATAATTCTTTATATAGAAAATTCTAGTAACAAGTAAGTTTTTTTGTTTCAATTGTTGTCATCATTTTTATATTTAAAGACTTTTATTTCTCATAAAGGACAAATCAAATCTTTATAATATACCGGCATCATAAAATTAGTTTACCTCAAATGCACTAAAAAAGGTGTCATAAATCTGGAATCAAAATTTATATGAATATATCTATTAAATGAAAATTAAATTTAAAAACGTTAAAATAATATATGATCTATAAGACTATATAATTCTACTAAATTTCCAAACTTTAGCATGTCAGGAAATTAATGGAAAATCTATCACAGAATTCCACCGCCAGACAGGTAAAACAATTGAAGCGAGTGAAACAATTGAAAACCGAGTGAAAAGAAATATATTCATAAAATTAAATTAATTCTGTTTTATTATCGATGACTTTTTCTAGAAACATACATCTTAAAAAGTGACGATATGACAGTTTCATGCCCACAATTTTTTTTCTGCTTTAAAAACTTGCTGAAAGAATTTGAACAAATAAATTCTGCAAAAATGCGTAAATATTGAAAATAAATTTATTAATGATGAAATAAATGTTGTTTCTAATATTATCCAAATATCATCCCTGTTTTCGAACATCTAATCAAATTATATTCGTCACTTTAAATGATAACAAGTTATCGTCTTTCGAATAATTACTCAGAGATACTAACAGTTTCACATTTGACTCTCTTTAATTACCAAATACTGTTGAATAATCTAATGTCAAGAAGTTCTAGTTTTTAATAACTGCAGTTTTAATGAGGTACTCTTATTTAAAATTGCAGTTTCATTCGTTCTGTCCTATTAGAACTGCAAATAAAATTTTTGAAATATACAAGTTTTAATAAGAGTAGATTTATTTATTTTCTAACATTTTCACAATTAAAAATATACTTTCTAGTTTTTCGTTATTTCAACTCAATAGATGGCCCTGAGATTGTTCAATTTATTTCATTTGATGACGAAGCATTTGACCAAGCATTGTAAGTTGAATTTAGTTTGATATAATTGTCTGCAGTATTAAGTATAATTTTCTTTAGAAAAGCTTTTGGATTATTTTTCATTTCAATTGGTATGTTCTTTGCTCTTATATTTTATTGATGTTTTTTGGTTTTATTGTTTGATAATAGTCTTGTAGTGGTTTGATTTGATTCACTTTTGCTGTGGTCTTGCTAAGATTTGAATTTTGAAATAATATTTTGCTTATTGTTATCATTGTGTAACTTATTGTCATTACTTTAATGATATTGATTCTTATCTTCAAAAACCTTAATTTCTTGAGATTTTCGAGTCCCGAGAGATCAATACTTGGACGAAAGTCCGATTCTTCATTGAAAAATTCTTTGGTTTGAATACCTGCCTGGGAGTGACTCTTGATAAAGTCTTCAGGCCGGATTTCTTATTTCCTTCCTATTTATTCCATTCAATTCTTCTTCTTTTGCTTTTTAACTTTATATTTATTTATTTCTAACTTAATTAAGTTTAACTCGTATTCAAACCATAATTAATCCTATTAACTCAGCTAATACGAGAAAATACACCCCAATAATCCCATGCAATTTAGCTTCCTTTGCTTATTACCATACTTCAAATATATAGCAGTTCGTTTTCATGCAGGAATATTGGATTCATTTGCAAACCTTTCTTGGAGAAAGCGATTATGAATAACCTACAATCTTATATAGAAAAATGTAGATAAAAAATAACCAACACTTAAGGGAAGATAATAAGGATACTTATCTATTTGATTATCTATATCATAAGTAAACACAATAACGAACTTATTTAAAAAATAAATTGTATTGCCAGATTTTAAACTAAAACTTAGATGGGAGTTGCTGAAATGAATGTCACTGAAAACATTTTTAACCCTTTGCATTTTAGGGTTGATTCACGGTCGTCCTTCAAGAAGTTGCATCATTTTGACGCTTCATTTATTCATTTTTTTTTTCAATTTTGATTGTTAAAAATACCTGCAGAATGGTAAAAAGATGAAATTAACTTTTTGGAGAAATTCAACTTGGAACAATTATGTATATTTGTTTTTCAGGACAATAAACAATCCCATTTATTATATGAATAATTTTGCATCGATTTACTTTTCCAAGTACAAAGGGTTAACACGCATCAGGTTATTCTTGCATTTAATTGAGTAAAACATTTGCAGAAAAAATATTTACCGTGAGATGATTTAGGAAAAACAAAATTAAAAATAAATGACATAAAAGCTTTATTCGGAGCACTTACTAAAAATGAAATAACCTAATGGACTGTTTACAATGTAAGACACTATTTCCAAAGTTTGAAATTTATTGCTTATTTCTCCTGGCTCATTCCTATAATTTAATTCTCCTTTCATTTTTCAAATTCTTTGTTTATTATTATAGGGTTTGTCCGCGTTACGCTAGTAGTCACAATCTTTCTCTGCTTTTCATTAAACTTAACTTGCTTTAGTAAATTAACCGTATTTTAAGGTTTCAGTTATTTGAAATTACACATTAAGAATTAAATCAATTCTGTCTATATGTACTTATGCTACAAATCAACTTTTCTCTCTATATATAACAGATTAATTTTCGAAAACTTTTATGGAGAACATTAAAAAATATCAATATTAACTACTACATAAATATTTTCTAAGATAACAGCTTTTGCGAGAAGCTCAAATCCTGTTTTTACGAGATTGTTTGAAAATTCCATTTATGGTATTAATATACTATTAAACTTGTTTTAGCCCAATTGTCATATTCATGAAGGCTTTTGTTCTCTCTCGAATATAAAGTTTGGAAACTGCACAAAAAGTCTCAACAAATTGTTGAGAATTTTTACTTGATTGAAAGATATTTCAACAAATTTAATTATTGTCATGTTAACCTGGTTTGTTTACAGTTGTTAGCTTAATTCACTATTTTGAACTAAATGAGGGCTATTTCGGAATCACCCAAGAAATTTTGAAACATCATTTATCAGTTAACGAGGACGATACTAGAATCGGCATAATATATTTGACATCTATAAGATACTAGCGCGAGTACAATAGCTACAAATTTGAATCAAACCCGCAAAAACTGTTGATGTTTGGTAAAATTGGGTTTCCGACCAATGAATAACTCTTCCCCAGGTCAATTTCAACACAAATACTTTAAGACTATTGCAATGCAGTCCTAAGAACATTATTTAACAGCTGTGCTGAAAATAGAATTATGAATTTTGTCTTTGTCAAATAGTTTCAAATTGAATGGGAGCCGGGGTGTTCTGGTTGATGAGATCTTGGCCTCGGGGCCTTATTCCACTGAAGAATCGCAGCGTAAGCAGATACTGTGCCTACTAATTCTAGAAGCGGCTAAATGACCTGCAGCTTGTGTGGTGCTGGAGCTTAGAAGAGGTGCCAACTCAGGTGTCTACCTCGATATCTGGTTAAGACTCAAAAGTACTAGGTCCGTCCCAAATAATCCTACTTTTGCTTTAAAATGAGACGTCACTATAACTGAACAAGCTCAGAATGGTCCTTTTCAACCATTTTTATGTATAACTGCTTTAAACAGATTTCAATATGTACAAAATTGCAGTTCATATAAATATATAATTTATATAATATTTATATTATTTACTTCATCTAGAAATAACACCTGCGTATTGTCAAATGGTATGACGTTGTCAAATATGGCTGAAATGAATGCATGCATTTTCTGTGTGCCTTCAATTAATATAAGACTGCATCATTATCGGTTGCTTTGATGATTCATGTTTATTTGAAAATTACAGCCGACTATTTAATATTAGCTAATTAATAAGTGTATCCATTTTAAAAATGTTCCAAAATATATAAAAATAACTTCATCTAACTGTATCATTTAGATTATATTTGTATGATTATTTACTACTTTAGAAATAACAGCTGCGTACTGTCAAATATGACTGAAATGAATGTATGTATATTCTGTATGCATTCAGTTCAACTCAACATGATAGCATATCAATATCGGTTGCTTTGATGATTTATGTTTATTCGAATAGAATCGTCTGCCACAACTGTTTAATATTAGTGTTCCGAATTTGCGGCATTGCCGCAACATCACATTCATATTACTTCAGTAAGCTCAGATTATTGAGACAATTATCAATGTCTTGGAGAATGTTAACCTTTATAAACCAATGGAGTAGAATATTACAAACACTGAGATTGAGTAAGCAGTTTCTAATCAACATTTACCGTTTGCAACTTGGCGGGGAGAAGTTGAATGATCAGAATAATATCCTATTTTCAGTGTTGGAGGAGACTGATAATCAATATTCCATTCGCGTTTTGCAAAGGAACAAAGTCTAATTCCTGGTTCAGTAGACTATGTTTAACATAGTATTAGAAAGGATTAGAGAAGTTTTGGTCCCACTGAGTCATCATTTCTGATCGTAGATATGGCTCAATCCTAATGATTGCATGCACAAATTGAAGTATACTGTTTCAAAACAAAGTTTTAAAATATTATGTTTGTAATATATAATTCGAGAATTTTAAATAAAGGTTAAACAGGCATTTTAAGAAAATGAAAGTTTTCACATTTAATGATTATAGATACCAAATTAGTGGCAGAAGTGATATAATGGACAATAAATCGAAAAATATAAAGCGTTTTCGATTGATTCCAAATATAAATTATGCTAGATATCCCAATTTTTTATTAATAAATAGGTTATATTATAAAGAGTAACTCAATTTAAATTAAATCTGAAGTTTCTGAGCCAACTTTTGAAAAGATATAGAATTGCATTGTTGGACAAAAAAAAAATCTTTAGTTCCCAAAGAAGTCTTAACGATTTTAGGATTACTTGCTGTTGCTATTTCACAACTTTTCTTTCTGTTTCTAAAAAATATTGTGATAATCATAAAATAGAAAATTATGAATAAATGGGTCCAAATGCTCTTCGGTGCTAACACTTAGGACCAGGCATTTTCTGCATAGTCACTTGCACAAATTACTAAGTAATCGGGGTAATTTTAATGATCAGGATCAAAGATTCCACCGGATATCCAAGTGATGGAATAAAAAAGTCAAAGTAGATGAAACTCTTGGAAAATTTCTGCTGAAGCTTCCAATACGAAATTCGCACTTCACTTAAAACAAAATCATATAAGAAATTTTCCCAAAAATTAAATCAATTTCTTTAATTTTCATTTTATTGGATTTGATTCAACATCACCATAGACTTCGGCATGGCATTGCTTTTTTAATACTTCCACAGTGTTAATATGTTTTAATTTGTTGAAATTTCTTTCTTTATTTGATTACGATTTTTTAAATTTTAATCTTTAACTTACATTTGACAAAAATTTCAGGTGATTTCTGTATTAAATTTCCTTCTGCTTTATTGGTTGTGCTTTAGTATTAAGTTGAATGATTTAGTTTTGAGAGTGTTTAAACATAGTATTAGGTCTACGAATTTATTATTACTGAAATTTGATTTTCACTTTATCGCTCAAAGTCAATCTTACCAGAAACAATAATAGACATGGAATCAGCACAATGAAACTGCACTAAAAGGGAGGGAAAAGAATATCGTTGGCAACTGAATCAATATTGACAAATTTTAAAGAACTCTAATCTTACCCCATATAATTATTAGATCGAAAGAAAAATACTAACAATCATAATAAAATATATTATTTAGCGTTTTTTTAAATGTATTCTTGTTTTCTTTTTAATGATTTTTAAATAATTAGTTATTACTTCTGAAATGTTAATTTTATTTTCTTTGGAATTCGATCAATGATTTCCCCTGACTATTTCTGCAGCCAGCATTTTAGACTGAATTTCATAAAATCTACTCAGTTCCTTTTGCTGCACTTGCAATGCAATGATTTCATCTTCGGTGCTTTTGTTTTCCCATGCTGATAACATGAATTCCCTTCTATAAATGCTTCATTTTGTTCAGCGGACACTTTGTTCCGGTGATTGACTACAAGATGAAACTATATTCTATCCAAAAACGTTTTAAATTTAATGAGATTTACCAAACATTGGTTCTTCCTCTGTACTTAACACTAGTAACAGTTAAATTATTAAAAATAAATTTCACTGAAAGATTTGGGAAAAAAAATGTTTATATGTGCAGTAAGATATACAGGAGAAATCAGCATTAGTCTTGAATTTTGATACTTAGCTTTTATTAGAATTACATGCTTCAAGCTAACATGTTTTATGATTAAATGCTAGTTGTTGTCCATAATATTTAATTCAATGATGGCTTAAAAAATAACATCTTTATTTTAAGGAAAAATTAAGAAGTTTTTGCTAGCTAATGGAATAAATATAAATCTTCAGAAGAAGGAAAAAATATAGTTGCAGTTAGTTACTCGCGCATTGCATGATTACTCCGCTTGCGCAGCTTAAACTGCGATGTCATCTTGATAAAAGCAGGAACATCAGTTTCTAAACTTGTCGATTTCTGAAGGATTTTCCTCCTACCCTTTTTCACACACATCAAATATATTATCACTATATAATGCAAAAAGGCAATTTATTATCGAAATTTCTTAAAATATTAATTGATCGAAAAATTAGAAGAAAAAAATACGAACATTCTTAACGTTTACGGCTTTACACAAGATTGCCTTTTTTACACGGAGTCTCGAAGCAGAATATCTTTTTATTAAAAAAAAAAATATATGCTGGAAATTTTTGGCGGGATCATTTCCGCCGCCGGTTTCCTCCAGTCACTTTGAACAACACTATCTTATTTTAACCCTTAACTGTGAGACCGCTAGCGATGGATTTTCGGTCACCCCTATTCTATTTTTAGCTCATTTGAATGGATTGACCCTGCAGCTTCCTGTTTTGTGACCTTGAATACACATGCACTTTTTCAATCGATTTCAGCGGATGCTTTTTTAAATAATTCAGTTATTTCTTTAAGAGTGGTCTCTAAGACCGCATCTCCCTCTTAGTGTCCCAGTGATAAACAAGGCTTAGCAAATAGCACTAAAACTTGGGCCCCGAAATATTATCCAATTTAATGATCCTATTATGAAGCAGTGCTCCAGACACTTTTAAATGAAGCAGAAAGTGATTTTAGTTATAAGGATAATTGTACAGAAAAGTTTTTTGATTAAAATTCTCATTCAACTGATTTCGATATGTATGTTCAAACATGGTTAATATTTCTAATGATAGTGTATTTTGTAAAATTTATAAAATATATTAATATATCAAGATATATATATATATATATATATATATATATTATACAGAATTTATAGGTTGATTTTTATACTTGTTCGTAACCTGTATGTTTAAAATGCCTATGAAAGCCGATAAAAAACGGCCAATTTTGCCCATTGTCATTTTTTTTTATTTTTCATTTAATTGTTGGATTTTACATTATATTGTCTTCTATATACCTTCATCTATTGTAAAATTAAATATGATTTAAAAAGTAATTTTTTTTTCAAGAATATTATTTATTGTAACATGTAATTTGAGAAGAAAATGTATGTTCCAACGCATTTACGTTTTTCAATGATAATATATTTTGAAAAATTTCTAAAACATGTCTATATATCAAGAAAAATGTCTGCAAAATATATTGACAGTTTTCATACTAATACATTCATTAGAAAATTTCATTTGAGTCTAAATGAAATGCGGCCTCGTAGACCGCACCTCCCCAGTTAAGGGTTAGTTCGAAATTTCTGTGTTTATTATTCATTTGGCTAATTCAACTATGTGAACAATCCCCTAGTAATGCGCTAGAAGATTTCAGAGATATTCGGAGATAACTATATTTCTAAATAAATTGAAAACATCTCCTCTACATTTTGTTTCAACCCTGTTTTATAGAAACTGAAGCATCCTGCTCTTACGGAAAGTAGAGATTATGCGATTTTAAAAGCAGGATTCTATGAATTTGTCCTTTTTCTGATTCTCATTCCTTTACTTACATAAAAGAGAAGTGTACTCAAAATCGCAGGATTAAGTATCGAATAATGCTATTTTATTAAGCCTGATATGAAAGTTTTCTCATCTCTATCAAAATATAAGATATCCTTTTATATAGTTTTTTTGCTAGAAAAATATAATAAATAGATAGAAATGTAATATTAACTCGGAATTCAATGAATGCAGAAGCATAAAAGTTTTTCTCCTTTTACCAGAATTTTACTTCTTCATAACATCTTAGAATTTTATAAAACAGTATTTCTTAGAAAATAACGGCTTAAAATATATATATTTTTTTATTATTTCCTCCTCTACATCCTCTTTCTTAGAATTCAAGAAAGTTAACAAAATACTGAGAGATAATACCTCCAACTTCTCTCTTTTCATATGTCGAAATTTCTCCTTCACTATTTACCAATCTTTAAATCGTGTTTATTTAAATCTTATAACTCACTTCCAAGAAGGAGAATACAATTCTTTTTGCTTTGCTTCCAAATACAAAGGATAAGAATTGTTTTCTTGGAATTCATTTAAAAAAAATGGGTTCTTGGAAAACAATTCGAGAATTGAAGTTAATTTCAGTAATTAACTTTTATCGGATATTTTAACGATCTTCTAAAGGAATTTAAGTATAACGAAGAAATTGCTTTATGAGAACTTTCGTTTTCAACATGCTTAGAACCATACAATTGACTTCATAAAAAAAAGTTCATTTTTTCTTTTCGAAAACTTTCTTAGGGAAAGAAAAGAAGGAAAAAAGTACTTTTGAGAAATCACCAAGAAGAAAAGTTATTTTAAGAGATCGAGATCTATTGTGCGGTTCACAACAATTTTTTAGATTTTTTTTTCTTTTGATAATTACTCTCGGAAACAATACTCCGATTATTTTTTCAATAAAATTTTAATTGAATCGAATTTTAAGGTAATAGTTTTTTTGTAAATGGATTTTATAATAAATTTATAAATAGTAACATTTTTTCTTGATCATAATTTCTCATTTACATTGGTAAATTCATTATATCAATTAAATTCTTATATTCATGCAGAAAGAATTTATGGCAATGTAGTGAACTTCTATTTAGAACTTTTTAAAAGTGATTTTAAATAAAACATTAATTCTTTTGATACAGTAGAGCTTCAAATATAAAATTTTCGAATACAAGATTTCACAGAAAAATATTACAACCGAATATATGAAATTCCTGTAAATTTAAAGAAAACTAAATAGCTAGACGTTTTTGACTGGCTTTAGTAGAAATTTAAATTGTTTTAACTTAAGATAAAATGACCGTTTTATATATGATTTATTGGGGTATTTTATTAAACTCTGCATGTTTCATGATTGTAAAGGTAAAATATTTATCCCATTTTCCATTTGCAGTTGTATGTGGGGGTGGGAGGGAGATTTCATCCGGTTTTATTTAATTTGTTACATAGTAATAAAAATTAGATTTTTAATCCATTTTTCGCTTGTTTCTTGCAGTGCTAAATTTGTGAAATTTTTTACATTTCTGCATTTTTCAGGATAGTACGTTTTAATATTTTCAATAAGTCCATGAAATTAATTAAATATAATTCTTTACCACAGACGTCATCTGTTGATGAATTGAGGTAAAAATTAATTTCAAATTTCTATTTAAACATAATATTAATTATAAGGTAAGAAATTGAAAATGATTAAAATTTAAGAAAAATCCTTTTTAGTACACTAAAAAATGCTTTAGTAGAATCTGATTTCACTTAATTGATTTATTACGCTTCTGAAAAATTCTTCTCCTTGATTTGCGCAAATTATGCTCCCGCTTTGTCAGTGAATTTTCCCAAATTATATTTAATTAAAAAAAAAAGTTCACACACAAAAAATATTAGTCAATGTGTAAGCTCGTGCCATTATTAATGTCAGAACTATGATGTTATTAGATTAACTACTGCATTATGGATAATTAATTTCTATATACTACTTGCTCACTTTTGACTATGCCCCTTCTATGGCTTTGTGTTGGAAAGGATAACTTATTTGATTTTGAAAAAAAAAAAAGGTTAAATACAGCTTGAAATCCTGTTTTTTTCTTTTGTTGTGAGTGGGTTTCCTAAGATCTTTTCAGAATTTCCTATTCTATTTAAAAATATAATTAATTTTAGCTAAACGTACATCATGTTTTTCAATCGCAGTGTATGTTCACTTCTAGTGTTATAGTGATTTTGGATATTTTTTATAATATCTATTGTCCGTTTATGGATTTATTAATTAGTTCATAATACTTAGTCTGTATATTGTTTTATAAATAATTAATAAATTTTGTGATTAATTTCGTTTGGAAATTTTTCTTCTGTCTGCATTTTTATTAAGTATACTGGAATATTTCAGTAGTTTGCATTATTTGGAGGGAAAACTTTTTTCCATCATAATAAAAAAATTTTTTAATTAACAATATTTCTTATGAGTTGCCTATCGCGTGGTTTTGCAGAATTTTTTTTCAGAATGGTTTATTTATAAATATTCCTAATTTTAGTTTAAATGCTCAGTCTTTTTTTGAATCGCAAAGTATATTTTAAGCTCGTGTTGTAATGATTTTGGGTAATTTTTTTAAATTTTATCTCCCCTTTTATGGTTTTATTAACTAGTTCATAAAGTTTGGTCTGTATATTTTGTTTATTTTTGATAAAGTTTGCAAATCAGTGTCCTTTTGCCACTTCTCGTATCGTCGCAATTATTATTAAATATATTAAAATATTTTATAAATTTATATCATTTGGAGGGAAATCTTGTTTTTCTGTATAATAAAAATCATTTTCATCATTTTCGTAAAATTACGTAAAAATTTCGTAAAATTAAAAATCATTAATCATTTTCGTAAAATTACACAATTCTGCTGATACTAATTCTAAGATATTTTATTAGCTTGATTCTAGTACATTTGAAATTACATATTTATGAAAAATTGGGTGTGAATAGGTAAATTGAATGGTTTTAAATTCATTTACAACAGTTTGAATTTTTTTAATGTAATAAATTTTATTAATTGACGCGTCGCTTATTTTAATAGTTAATATATTTAATCTTTTTACATAGTCTCTCTTTTTTGTAAGAGATAGTTACAGCGATGTTTTTCATGGTGTCAGGGTGGTTAAAAGCACTAAGAGTTATATGAATCTCAAATTTATAACGCTTGATGATTATATTTTCTGTGTGTACTTCGTATGCAGGAAAGTAAGCAGTTTTATTCATTAGAATGAGCAATTCCTTCATTTACTGGAATGGATCTTATAAGCGAAAATTTTCAACTAAAAGGTTTTCCAATATTGACGACGAAGGTTGAAATGATTCTTCTTCCAACAGTATACTGTAACAATTATGAAAATCGTCCTGTGTTAAGGTAATTCTCGACAAATCTAATAATTTCTAAAAAAAGCAACTGACTTTTTATGCAGTTTAATCTCCACAGTCAGAAAAGGAAGAAAGGAATTCAAGTCCATCAGACGGTTCGTGGTGTATGCGAAACAGTTAGGTATTGAATCTCGTTGTGGATGCAATGCCATCAACGTTCATGATGAAGATGCTTATTCAATCCTGATCTTCATCATTTTAACACGCTTCAGAGATCCAGTTCCCGCATAGGCCTTAAGTATCTTCTCACCCAGTTTCAGTATAACTGATTTAATCTCATCATTTCAAAACCGAAGCAAGCAACGTAGAAGGCATTCAAGTAATCCGATTTTCTAGAGTTCATACGAATAATCGTAACTAAAATCAATACCATTTTTATAAATAGATATTCTGATGAGAAGTAGAATGCTCAGTGTTCATACTCAAAATGGTATAAAATAATTTGAACAAGCGTTCCAAAATCGATAATAAACTTAATTGAACATATTATTAAATGAATCAAAATTCTACCTTTATATAAATTTTGTAATTTCAAAGATTTTATTCTGAAAGCAATTTTATTTTGCCTAGTAAAATTAATCACAGATTTTTATTTGCTATTTGGTAATGCTTGATTTTGATGTGAAAATACTTCCTGCAACTTTTATCAAGCAATTTGTTATCAAATGAAAATAAATATGAATAAATTAGTTTTTGAAAAATTATTTCAGATACAGCTTAATTTTAAATTTTATGAATGCACATTATTCAATTTAATAAATGTGCATTATTTAGGGTTTCGTTAATGACGGATTGCATATTTACATACTAGAGCAGACTTAGAAAATTTTTCTTTTAATCAATGAAAAAGTAAATAAATATAGAATTCTAAAAAATAATCAATAAAAATTTTTTTGCAAACATATATTTCCAAAAGAAAGTAATGTAACCTCTCTTGAAAACAAAAGTTAGTTTCTACATGAATCTTGCAAATTTATAACAAACGAAAATCCTTATTCCTTTGAGTATTGATATCTTTGTAGAATCACTAAATGAAAAAGATCGAACGTTTAAAGAAGTAACAACAATTGAACGGAACTAATAAGTGGAAAAAAATTCTCGCATTGTTTGTTTGATAAATAAATTTATTTATAAATAAAATGTTTACGAGAAGTTGCTTTTTTTATATGCCATGTCACTAGAGGTATTCTCAAAACTTGTTACAATTTTGTTAAGAGTTCAGTTCCAATTTTTTTGGAACTGAACTCAATTAGGCTTAATTAATCAAAATTAAATTGATTTGGTCATTACAGTATTTTATTATTCTGTGTTCCTCTTCAAGAATTTTTCTTTCCTCTCATTATTAAATAAGAACTTAGTTTAATTTGACATCAAATATTCAGTACCCATTCAAATATTAATCCGAGAATATTATTTTACAAGTTAAAATCACACTCTAGGCTGTGTTCAATTAATAACAAAATATTCTTTTGTTTCCATAAATCTGATATTTTGACAATTTCTTCCGTACAAAATATCTCTAACTTAAAAAGGATAACAGAAATGTACAACAAGTATATTATATTTGAAGAATATAATGTTTAATTTTGATAAATAATGTAATATTTGAAACAGTTATTTCAATAAATGAATATTTTTCACCTCTGAATGACAAATCAGTTTATTGTTTTCCTAACTTCACTTACTCCTTCCTCGCTTACACGGAAGTAAATGTAACATAAACTATATTTGTAAGGAAAACGACAGTCGCTTTACCAGCATAAGTGTGTTAGCATCCGTTTGAATCCCGCCGGTCAAGCAGCTGTGACAGGTAGTTCTAGATGTCATTTTCTCCGTCATTCAATATTTCGATGTTTCCAAAACATTTTGTTTGGGGAGATTGTAGTCTCTGGACAGTTATTCTACCTTAGAAATCCTCTGAACCAATGTGACCCAGAATATCTAAGTCTAAGCATTTGCTGTTGGGATCTCTAAATAAACATTAATTTTCAAGAAGGCTAAAAAATTTATTAATGAAATATTTTATAGGAAAGCTACATTACCAATATTTACCTAATTCAATAAAATAATCGTTTCCTTTTGCAAAATTTATGCCAAAATTACTTTTAAAAGAAAAACATTTTTTAGATTAAATAATGAATAAGTGATACTCTAAATATCTTTAGGGCCCCTACTGGTGTGTTTTCAATCTTAAAAACTTATGAAACGATATGTGAAAAATGTACAAATAAGGATAATTTATTAATTAGCTCAAAAGCATACCTAAAATATACAAATAGCACAAATGTAATAAAATTATTTTATATTTAAGCTTCAAAAGCTTCACGTTATTAAAAATAATTTTAATCTAGTGTGAGAACTTTGGCTTGTAAATATAGACGCCTTTCAAATTCTGTGAAATGAATAATTTTATTGTCATGCGTGTGGATACTTTCATTTATAATAGTAAATGTGTATATTGTGATTTTATCAGAATTTCAAGTTTGGTGAATTGTTTGTGTGTATTTTCATTAAAAATTTCTTTGTACAATAAACATAAAATACATATGTATAATTATGAAAAATTTGAGAGCTATCTTCCTTAGATATTAAGCAATGAAATATTAAATACTCATTACTAATGTTTAATTCTTTTTCTTTGCTTCTTCCGTGCTTGATATTTTATGAATATTGTCTCTTTGCTTATATTATTTAGAATTATTTATCTTTATGAACTTATTCATACATTTTTATTAACTTTCATAAGAAGTATTGTAGTCTTTATATACATTTTTACTTTCGTAATATATATGGTCATTTAAAGTATGTGACTATATTCGGAATAATGTGTTTGAAAAATGTCGTAAAATGTTTATTTTTGAATTTTCCACAAAAATATTTTTTTTATAAAAACCTATGAAACTAAAATATTTTTTAAAAGAAAAATCTTTGAAAATAAAATATATCAGCTGAAAGCATAAATGTTTTGAAAATTCAAAGAAATATAATTGTTTTTTGGCTAAACATCTTATCATTTAGAGGTTTATAAAATGATTTGCTAAAATGTTAGATAGTTTTAGAAATATACTATCTAGTTCCTGGACTAAAGAATCAGTTGTATTTCTCTTCATTAATCATTTTACACTTCTATTTTGTTTCATGTTGCTGAGTATTACCTGAATGAAAAAAAAAATTCGCACGTCTAGAGAGTTATGGTAGAAAGTACATGTGGATTTACTTGAATGAAATCTAAATTTTTCTAGATTCACTTTTAGTAAACTTTTTAAATTAATAATATTCACCAGAAAATATCTTATCCTGAAATTATATTTATTTTAATAATCAAGAAAAGTCGCAGTTAAATTTTAAAACTTTTTTTTCTTATTCGGTTAATTTTGTGATTTGAAAAGCAGTAAGTAATGCGCATTCTGACTTATTTTAAAGATTTGCAAAATTTATCATAACGCCATCCTGAATTAAGAAAAATGCATGGTGCCATAGATTATTCAAATCATGTTATAGATTTCCCCTTCTCTAATATAACCTGGGAAAGATGTACTAAGCAGAGCAGCAACCAAATCAAGAATATATACAACTTTTAAACCTAAAATCAATGTTTAGAATGGTTTAATGAATAATTAGAAATTCATTGAACTTTAGCAATGCGTGAATGAGAAAATGAAAAGCTGCTAGAGATGCAGGAAGAAAATAAATTTCAAAATAATTCAGACTGAAAATTACAAATATTGAGTAATCAAATATCGAATCGTTTTTAGTTTATCGACTGATGCCAGGTATTCCAAAAATGACAATTCTCGAATTTTGAAAATCAATAAAAAATAAATAAGACGGAATGCGATAGAAATGTATCGTTTGCAGCCTTATGAATGGAAAAATCGGAGAATTTCATGCGAAATTTTGTTATTATCACCGTCAGGTGGAGCTGCAAGACAATCTGCCACATTTATTGCGAAAAAAAAGTATTTGAAATCGTATTCTGTAATTCATTTTTTCCTCAAACTGCTCCACGCTGTCGTTGCAAATGGAACTGATATTGAAAACACAGTTGTTTAATTTTTTAAACAGTCCTTGCAACATTTTCATACCGGTTTTTTATTTTTCCCTATTTTGCATCATTTGTCCGTGATAATGCTTACTAAATTTACAATTTGGTGGGATTCAATTCCCTGATTTTCCAAATATAAAACTGCAAACAATACATTTCTACCGCATCTCGTCTTTTCTTTATGGATTTTCAAAATCCATCATTTTTGGAACACTCGATATGAAAATGCATCATCTTTGTAGTCAAAGACAACTATAAGTAATACAATAAAGATATCAATGAGGTGTAACGCTTCCCTTTCTCAAATAAATTCTAATGTGCTAAAATGCTGATAAACTTTAGCAAAACTTAATTGTAAACACGATTATCCAAAGACTTTTGCAATAAGATTTAAATTTGTTTTAAATTATTAGTGCAGCTAAATAGAATTTATTTGCAAACATTTGCATTCGATTTTTTTGTAATAAATGTAGTCTTTATTTGACTCTGACTATTTATCGGAACATTGTTGAATTAACTCGTTAAGGATAAATTTTTATAATCTATCCAGCCGTATTTATATTTATTACGCTGATAATAGAACTGCATCTAATTTACTTCCAATTAGTATTGTCAAGATACTTTCAATAAAATTTGTATCTAGGGGATCGTAAAACTGAGTAGAACTCGGTTGAAGTCCTAATATTAGATGTGCTTCGGAATGAAGTCTAAATTAGTCTGTTTTTGGCTATTGATAAAATACAACACGTCATACCTTAGATATAAAACAGGACGGTTGAGTTGTCTGTCGATAGTCTTCATTGGCATTCTGTCTTGCTATTTTCTACTGCTATAAGAATCAATTAACTGTTTTATTCTTATTTTCGATTAACAGATTCTTAATAATTCTCCAGTAGAAAATTAATGCGCATTTCTGCAACTCCGTAGAATATATGTAAGTTTTGAGGTCCATGAGTGCCTTTATGTTTGATATAGGAAAATCTCTCCTTAATGAAGTTTGCAGGAAAGATTTAAGATTGAAGATTCATTGATTTACTTGATATATTTTATAGAATCCTTCGGGATATTCACAATTGAACATGAATCAGCATTCTCATGTCCAGAAATGCGCATATAAAAGGAATATTTCGGTTTGAAAATATCGGTCATTCACAAATGGACAATGCATAATAATATAACTATCAACATAGTTATTTTTAGAGGCAGAAAAGCATTTCCTTTTTGTTGTGTAACGTATTTTGCATAGATTTTTTAAAAAGCATAAATTATCTCCTGATTCATTTTAGTCTTTCGATAACATCTGCTTTATTATATAATGAAAATTTACTGCTTTAAATTTAATAAATGTATCAGTTTGATTCAACAGTAATGTACAGAAAATGGAAGAATATTATGACTTAATTTAGCAAAATACTGTGACTTTTAGCATAATTTACCGAAAAGTTACTTATTTTAAGATTTCTAAACTTCAATACAGAAATTTTGTTATTTAGTAAGTAATATTCCTGAAGAAAAGAATGAAAATATTAAATTATATATTTAAACATTTTTGCCAAAAAACATTTTATGTAAGATGTTTAGGAGGGGGGGAGGATAAATGTAATGAAAAAAACCTTTCTGGCTCAAATTTTTTTATACACTCAATGTAACTGGATTTCACTTTTCCGTAATGCAAGTTTTAAGTAAACAAACACAAGTTCTAA
This sequence comes from Argiope aurantia, assembly GCA_026543865.1. Lineage (NCBI taxonomy): Eukaryota > Metazoa > Arthropoda > Arachnida > Araneae > Araneidae > Argiope > Argiope aurantia. Next base: position 29,900 of record JAPMOR010051559.1, read on the forward strand.
CACTGCATTAGTATTTTCTCAGATTTCCTTGGTACTGCAAATTTACTTTCGAGTTAAGTGATAAGTTTGTGAGTCATTCTTAAATCTGAAAGGCTGCTTTCCATTTGTTCGCTGAAGGTCATCGATTATAAAGTGTATTTCGTATCCATTAAGAAACTTTTAGTGACGTGTCCCACTTTGTCCTGTGAGTAGCAAAAGAGTAGTCTTAATGATGACCTTCAATATGATGCATTTAAAATGAATTCTCTTTTAGTGTAATCTGAAACCTTTTCTCATAATTAAAACTGAAATTTCAAAGACCTTCTAAATTGTATCTTCCAAATGACGATACTGAACTAGATACGAAGAATATAGTTATCCAGACTAGTTATAGTCCAGACTATTGTTTCTAGAATAAAATTCATAGATTTATTATTTATCAAGGTTTAGAATAGCCAAAATGGGTTTCCTCCATATAAATACAAAAAGTAATTTATGTGAGGCAATAGATTACATGAAACTCAAAAACTCATTATCCTATACTGTTACAAGAGCAAAAGCTAAATATTTTTTATCTCTGAAAATTCTACCGAATTCGAATGCAAAATACTCTTCGGATTCACTTTGTTTGATTTTGTGCCTGGTGAGCGTTAAATCCGATTTCGAATATCAGACGTTCTTCTGGCTGTTGTAGCGTGAACGGAGAAGATCAGATGCTATCTGGTAAGGGTCCAAATTGATAGAAACTTCTAAATATAAACTTCATGCTGCTTCGAATTGATCATGAATGAAACTAAACATTTTACTTGTAACCGCTTCTGATTATTTTCTTACATATGCCTGGTGTCCCAAAAATGACTGATGAATTTTGAAAATCAATTAAAAAAAGAAAGGGTGGAATGAGATAGAAATATATCGTTTGAAGCCTTATGCTTCGAAAAATCAGAATTTCCTTCCACTAAACACCAAATTTAGTTAGCATTTCCACATACAGGTGGCGCTGCAAGGAGATCTATTACAGGTATAGTGAAAACAAAATATTTGAAATCGCATTCTGTAACTCATTTTTTAGTCAAACTGCACCACATGTTGATGCAAATAAGGACAACATTAAAAACATAATTGTTTAATTTTTTGAAACAGTCCTTGCAAAATTTTCATACCGGTTTTTATTTTTTCTGATTTGCAGCGACACCTTTTGATCACAATGTTTACTAAATTTGCAACTTGATGGGATTAAATTCCCTGATTTTCCAAACGTAAAGCCGCTAACAATGCATTTCTATCGCATTCCATTTTTTTTTATGGATTTTTAAATCCTTTGGACATTTTTGGGACATCCGCTATGAAAATGCATCATCTTTGAAATGAATGTTTTTTAAAGTTATAATAGGATATAATATATGATAATTCTTATTAATTATTTAACTTATTTTCTATTAATTTCTAACTTGAATATGCATCTTTATCCAATTTATTTTTATGAGAATGAATAATTTTTATTATGAACACATACTAATTTGAAAAGAAACATTTCTTGCAAATTTTGTAGTAGTTTATCGTATTCTGTGTTTTTGTACTTAAGCCAAAATATTAATATTTAAGGAAGCATATTGCTTTAAATATGACAATAGGAGAGGGTTAATGAGTTATTAAAACTTGTGCGAATAATCTTTTTTGTTCATTTTATCAAATTTAGTTCAGGAGCCACACAAAAGACTTGATAATATTTTAGATTTAATAACCAATCGGTTTATAGTTTTACCTTCATTATCTATTTTAATATATTCGCAAAGAATATATATGGAAATAAATTCAAGTGGTATCTAGGGAAAAGTGGTGTGAAATACTTACTTTATTCTTAATTTTGTTTAAAAAATTGTTAAATTTCAGATACACTTGGGGGGGATTATTTGAGCTGTCATTCTATATTTGTTTTACTTATAGCACAAAATATCTGTTGTTTTAGTTATATTCTATTTTTAATTATAACTTATACCGTTTTCAGCAATTCCGTTGCCTTGGCGTATTGAGATATTAAAAACAAAAACAAAAACATATGAAAGATATATAAACCTCATAATCCTGAATGCCAAACAAATGACACGCTTCGATTATATATGTCATATCAATATAATGTTTAACCCCTGGTAGAGGTTTTTACCTTCATCAAGCTCACATTCATGGAAGTTCCTTGATAGAATTAGGTTTTGGAACCATAATTATCCAGCACATAGTCGGTATTCTTACATCAGACCATCGCTTCCCATAGATTATTGCTTTATAGGTTCTACTACTACTACTAGTATTATTACAGATTATCATTTCAAGAGAACTATAATATTTTTCTGAAATTCTCGCTGCGATTTTAATAATGACAGAGATCAATACATTTGGGATTTTTTGCAATTCGTTTTAACACAATTAATGCGTATATATATATATATTAAATAGCTCTTTTAGAAAACTTGTTAAATATTCATTTGCAGTAATTTTCTTTCTAATATTATACAGAACTGTTGTAAGTTTACTACAACTTTTAGTGAAATAATTTTGTTCTCATTTTGAAAAGTACACCAAGATTTATTTTTATAATACTTCGTGATTTTTAAAGTTGCTAAATTTATATTCATTCATAATTTTAAAAAAATGTATCCTGAAGTATGTAAAGAAGACTAGGTATCTCAAAAAAGGAGTTTATACCTGACGAAAAACTAGAAAACAAAATTTTATTTCATTTGATCAGTTTATGAAATTAACAAACATATTTATCAAGTCTTGAAATATTTGCAAGCTTGTAACAAGCAGTTGTTTTGTTTCCATTAATGATTTATCCTCATCTAAACTCCAATTTTCTAAATGCTCGCCATCATTATCCGTTTTGTTGCTTCAACATAGTGTTATTTCAACAAATAAATTACTTTACTCATCCATTAGTGATTACAACATCCTATTACTTGAGTGTTTACTTGTTTAATGGTTCAGCGTATTCGCCACCATTTATCGTATAATCTTCAAAATTGAAAGAATTTAATAAAATATAATTAGGCACTAGGAGTTATATTTCCAATACATCATTCCCATAATGCAAACATCCAATACTTTATCAAATTAAGGCACATAAAAATATCTTATATAATTAATTTTATTACATGCGAATTAATTTTGAATTTTTAATAAACTTTTTGAATTTTAAAAATAAACAAAAGTGTTTAAAAATAAACTTAATGAAAACATCCTTCAAAAAACCACCTTAAACAGCGTACTAAAAATACTATTTTTTATATAAACAATTTCCTATTTTTAAATTTTAATACATATCATAAATTTTATGGAAGTCTGAATTTGTGATCATATTAATCATATCAGATGGTGCCTCTCGTATTAAAATATTAGTTGAATTAATAATTAAAATGATAAGTTTTGTAACTATTAATATATTGCATTGTATCTAGAACACATATGTGCAAAATTTAAACTCTTATTGGTTAAAATTCGATTACAAAGCTAGAGATTCATAAATATGAAACAAATAAACTTAAAATGAACTAAAATTCCATGTACTTTCAAGTCCTAACAATCGTACTTCCTCACTTTTTACAAAATTTATATTTAAACGCATCCCTTCCAATAACCTTGCATATAAACCCTTCAATATTCTTAACTAAAAAAAATATGCTGTTGATGTAGTAACAGACTTTCAGTTATTTTGCCTAAATTATTTGAAAAATAAAAGAAAAATCGAAAACCTTTTTTGCGAAATAATGTTGCTCAAACATTAAACTTTCATCAGCAAAAATATGAATATTTCAGATATTTTGAAATTTTAAATAGATTTATTATTCTAGAAATAGGTCTCTATTAAAATAATTATCTCGATGTATTGTTATAATTTATCCGTTTAAAAATTTATAACGTGTCAATATGTATGAAACATTTTATCATTATCTATGCGGAAAAAGAAAAAGATTAACATTTTAAATTCATCACTTCCACCTCTTATCAGAAAACATAATGCCGCAAAACAGAAATCTGTTTTTCAGAATTCCAATCTGGTTTTCCTTTTTTTGATTAGATCATTTCTGGCTTAATTCGTGTAGAAGAATTGAGCAAATAATCCTTAACGTTTGCAATGCTCTGATAGGTTGAGAAATTCGAGTCATAATTTGTTGCTCGAGTCATTCTACATTGGGAAACATTAATTTTTTTTCCTTTCTAGTATTTGAAATAAGGGAAGAAAGAAAGTATTGTAATCATCAAATTTTTCTACAAGATTTTGATGTATCTACATTCTGAGAAACTATTCCATTCTCATTCTGATAAACCATTTTTGGAATTATGGGCGTCTTTCTGAGAATGTGGTAATAAAAAAATGGTTAGGACTGGAAGCGTGAAATGTACAATTTATCTTTGCCCCAAAATTTTAGATCAGTATCAAATTAAGTTCAAAATCTGTCTACTCTTTCCGTCTATGTGCATGTGAAATCGTTCAATATGAAACGTCACAAAATAAGTGAATGAAATTTGGCTTATAGTTTTGTCATTATTATATTTTGTCATTATTGGCATTATATTAAATAAGTATCAAATTTTATTGGTTAATATTTATTAGGCTTTTTTATTCATGTGCATAGATATTTCATTTGTAAATTATTGATTTCATAAGCTCGATGGATGAAATTTCTTATGCAGTCTTTGCAGTAAAATTGCTAACTATCTGTGTCTAATTTTTAACCAATCAATGAAAGGAGCTAGGTTCAAAATACATGTTTAATTCCATTCACATATTCAAAATCCGACATAATTTAAAAGGAAATACATTGCATAGAAAAGTCATAAATCTCTGTGTATGATGATTTTTTTCTGAAAATTTGTAACGATATTCAATATTTAATTAATGCACATGTAAGGTATGTATTTCATCCTTTAATCAGTAGGATTATTTTTATTCTTTTCTTATGATCATTCGTTCTTTTCTCATTCTTTCTAATCTTCATTCTCATTCTTTCTTTTCTCCATGATTCATTAAATAATTCTTTTGAATGACACCCGTGTAATATTGCGTTTTCTTTCTGAAAACATGCTTAGGAAACAAAGAAATTAATGCGATAATTACATAAAATGATGGCAGAAAATTCAAATTCGATATATTTTTTGTCAATCTTATGTGATTCAATTTTCTTTTCGATTTTCAGCCAATGTTTTCACTGTTTTCTGAAAGGTGCCTTTGATGGATATGCATTTAGCTAATGGGTTTCGTTTCCAGAAATAATTTTCTCCCTTTTTGGCAGACTTAAGCGTTCGTTCCTTTTTATTTGAAAGGGGAAATTTGATTTTTCTTGTTAGGAATTCAAACCAATTGAAAAGTAAATACATGAATTTTTAAAATCCTTAATAATCATTCGTGGAACATAGCTTCCGCAATGGTTCAGATACTGAAGAATATATTGAAAAATTATTTTATCAAATTTGAATACTAAATATGTATTGTACTGACTTTAATTTATGAGATTTTTCTAAAGAAAAGTTTTCCAAAATTAAGAGTTTGAGAAAATCGCAGAAAAAACGTGTATTGCGTATATATAAAACTAACTTACCATAGAACCAATAACTTCCCATAGAGCCAATTTCAAAACAACATTCAACCGGTTTTGTGAAAAATTAAATAAATATTAAGAACATTGAATAAAATCATATTTTATGTTTTCTTAAATAAAAGATTTTTAAAATAGAAACTATAACCAGAACCAAATAATATCTTGCTAACAAAAGCGAAGCAATGCATTTAAACAAATCTAGAGTGCAAAGCCAAGCCTGATTGTCACTTCAGCAACACATCTACTACTAAACTAAAGGATGGGGGGGGACTTTTGTTTTCGCTCTCATATGGTGTATATATATTGTGTGGCAAGCAAATTTCGATGATTTCTGGGTTTGGTCTTCGTACAGTTCCTCCTTGCATATCCCCTACCAATTGGTTCATTTTCTGCCTTCCTTCTTTGTTTCTATTATTTTTCAGATGTTTTATTATGTTCTATGTTTGTTAGAATGCGGAAAAATAGCCACCTAACTCGTTAATATCGAAAAATTACCAAACAAGTTTATAAACAGGGAGACAGGCTTTTAAAATAATTTAAGGGGTTCTGCAGGTTTGTAATTCTGATAGATGAGCTAACTATGACTTAAGGGAGTGTGGACACTCGCGACAACGAAAATCTTCGATGATTGTACTATAAATAAAGGATTGTTTTGGAAGCAAATAACATATGGGACTCAAAATTTAATACAGATTGAAATATTTAACTGTTTTCGTTATAAATCAGAATAACAATGTTAATTCTTTGTTTTTAATAACAAATCAAATATGATAGGAATGGGGTAATCTTCAAATTCATAATCACAAATCAGTACACTCAGAAAAAAGAATTGCCCATAGAAACCACTTCAAAATTATCACAATGTGACTATAAGGCCATTAATTATATTGAATTTATTTTCAATTTAATATAATATTTCAGAATTTTTTTTAAAAATCCATATTATTGCGCAAAAATAAATAAAAAGGGACTAACAGATGTATAATGCTTGTAAATATATAGTATTAATTTAATACTGCAAAAATAATTTTGTAAATACATACCGAAATTTGAAGAAAAATCCACGTTTCCAGAAAAAAAGCAAAAAATTATATAATATAGTCATCATTATTAACTACAATTTTAAAGGTAAATTTATGAGCTTTCATTCTTTAAAACACACACGAATTATGTGTAAGCAACGCAATGTTTCTGATTTTATAAAATTAAGATTGATTTTTTTAATTAACATAGTGTATCAGTTTCTTTGAGCAAAAATAATGATATCTTTGCAGTAAAAAAAGTTTTTTACTGTCGAAATATTTGTATGCTATAAAATTATTGGAAGTAGAAGGATTTTGTATTTCATACTTCTATAATAATGCATGAGTTTATGAACAGTCTATACATCAACAAATAATACTGCACTGTAATTTTTTTGTGCTTAATTTTTATATAACTTTTAATTACTGACCAAACTGAATCCGTCGATGAAGTGTTCAAAATTGCATCCAAATAATTCTCTGCGAGTGAAATACGTAGTAATCAGTATAAAAGCTTACTGTTTTGAAATCTCGAAATGCTCAGATTAATCTCGGGGAAATTTTAACTCATTGCAATCATCGTGAAAGCGTACTTTATTAAGAACTCATTGCAGACAAATAGCTAGTAGTAAACGAGCGTTTATAAAGATCTTAAACTTCAAACGTATTATTTTTCCAGAAATAATATACATCTTAATAGAACTAATGCAGTGTAAAGGGATTCTAGAAATATTCTTAGAAGTTTATTGAACATTCACCGAAAGAACATTACTGATAATTTGTAGAAAACGAGTTTGCTCTAATTTAATACTTCAAAGAAATAATTTGTCATTTATCTTTACAATCTAGTTTAATACATTAATTTATGATATCATTAAATAGTATGAGTATTGAGAAGTTCTTAATTCCTTTTAAAAAGTGCTTTTAGTTAGGTATTACTAATCGTTCCGTGATTCAGTTTTATAAGTTTTCTCCGAAATGTAAGCGACTGAGTTCAAAAGCTTCAATATGATCAAAGACTTCTTAGGAAAGTTCCAAATCATTATTTTTCAAAATTCGATGAATTTTCTAAGTTTTAAGATTGTTGCTATTCCATATCTTAGTTCATATTATTTTAAAATGGCTTTACAACGTCTTTAGTTTTCATATGAACTTTTTTATACTAAATTCCGTATTATAATGGTGAATAATTTAATTTGGTTGACAGCCCTGAAATTTGTGATTTTTTTTTTTACAGAACTTAATTCTTTGATTAATCAGTAGTCATAAATTCATAATGTGAAAATGCATTTTGCAAGCAATTATCACTTTTTATGTCACACTTCCTAACGATTTATACTCCATTTTTTTAAAAAAAATATTTTACATAATTAAGTAGTAAACACTTATGATATTTATACAAATATTTTAGCAACATATTTTTCACTTTATACTGGGGAAATTCATGCATTATTACTTGAATTGTAATGAAAAAATAAAAATAAAAAATATTTGAAAGATTTCATGGCATTTTGTGACGTTCTTGGCAACTGAGAATTATCTCAACAACAAATCATTCAGTTAATAAAGCATGGTTAAAAGAGGCAGTGAATTTTAGTAACCATATAAATAAACATCATCATGGAATGAGTTAACTCCTCAAAAATTCGATATATTGGAAGTATTATTGAAGAAAACATTTTTCCTTCGTAGCTATTCAGAAGAACTTAGTTTAAAAGCACGCAAATCAAAGCAATATTTTTTAAAATTTTCAGTTTCATTGAAATTTTAAATTTTCTGTTTTACCTTGAATATTATTTACTTCCTTTAGGTTTTCTTAATAAAGTAATCTTCAATTTGAGAAAAGAATTTTTTTCCCTCGATTCAAAGACCAGGGTTGTTGTTTTTTTTCTTCATAAAATGATAAGTGGAATTTGAATTTTGTATAAATCATCGTTGTATGTTTTTTCCCCTATAAAATACTTATTTCCTGTAAAACGAGAATTTAGGAGCCCTAACCCTACACTTGGTCATCTTCAAAACAAATCTAAATGAGAAGTTACTCTTCTGACATTGTGATTATTTAATCAGCCTGTTTTAAACTCTGATATTTTTTGTACTTTAAGTCTTAGATTTTTGCATTAATTGCTTAAAGATAATTATTAGTTTATATTGTTTAACAATACCTTTGAAAAGCGACCCTTCGTCTAAGGACATACTCAAAAACTAATTTTCGCAAAAACCCTACTTTCACATGATTTATTTTAATACGATCGTTTACTTTCAGAACTCGAGCAAAATGCAGTAACCACGTACATCGCTGTCAGAATAACTTGCACAACGAACTATCCATTGTTCTGTTTCTTTTGTCTATCGATTCCTTTCTTGTAAGCTAAAAAATATAAAGGGCGAATGAGGGGGGGATTCATATTTTTTCAAATGCTTTGGGGAACTGAGCTCTAATCAAATAACTGATAGTTTCTTTTCTTGGTGCTTTTAGCTGAAATTCAAAAATATTTTAGACATTTCCTTGCATTATGCCTATCTTCCCGGAAAGCTCTTTATCATTTTTTTTTCTCTTAAACATGCCATTTGGTAGAAAAATATAATCCCAAAACTATTTCCTTCCCAATCATTTCTGTATAGCTTTTATGGAATACAAAAAAGTATTAAACACATTTTCTAAAAAAATTCAAAAACATTAGGTAGAGCTGGGAAACCAACATTGTTTTAGTAGTTTCGTTTCGCCTTTCAGATAGCTTAAACGTAGTTTGAATTGAAAAGGACCCTTCAAATACCTGGATGCAATACTTTTATGTCTTTTGCAAAAGAAAAGATGAAAATGGCTACTTTTGAATTAAATTTGTTAACTTTTAAATTAAAAAATATATTTCTTTCGCTAGCATTTCTTTTTTTTATTTGAATCAAAAGCACTTTCAATCTATTCACTCTAATACCAGTTTAATTACTTTACCTGGGTTTTTAAAATAGCAAGGGGATTACATTTAATGCAAAAATTATTTTGCTAAAGAAAGGTTTTTATAAACGTTATTTACTTTATAACAGATCCTATTAGATGGAAAATTTTTGAATAGTTAACGAAATTCTTAGAAAATATTGGCAATTAACTGGATAAGTGGATTTCAAATTTTACTTCATTAAACATTATGATATAATTGTCTTTGACTGTATGGTGATAAAATAAGATATAAAATAAAAGTTTTGAAATGCTTTTTCGTAGATATTAATTGACTGGTTCCATGCTTTTATTCAATTTCTTTCAAGAAAGTGACAGATTTTTTAACTGGATTACTTTTAAGATTATATGTTCACACAAAAGTAAGAGAAGGTTGGATATTCCAAAAGATATATCGAAAGTTCACCAGATCATGAATATTATATCAACATGATTAAGTAAAATTTTTTCGAATTTTCTTAAGGAAATTGAATTTTCCCTTAAACTACAAAAGCACTTTCTTAAAGGCAAATTAAACATATTTATTGAGTTAACAACGAATGGATTATTTCTAATATTAAAATTAAAAAAAAACATTTTTTCTGTATTTTCAGTTACGTTGAAATGGCTGACTTTTTCTATATATGAAAGTTTAATCGCTATTGAAAAAAATTCTTCTCCCAAAATGCATGGGAAATATCCGAGTTTTATCTCCGAAGCATTAATTTATATAATGAACCTTTAGGTTAAATACAAAATTAAATTTAACTTTTAAAACGTACATGTTATTGCACTGTTATGGGTTCATCTATTCAAAATTTTTAAATCCATGCATCAAATATGCAAAAACTTTTAATTTTCAACTTACGTTGGAGTATGAAGGGCCGGAGGTGGATAAAATATAAAAGCTATTTTTATATGAAATTATTTAATTTTTATAATTATATTTCATGGTAAAATTGCTTTTCAAATCAAATTTTCCTGAAGAATCTTTAATTGTACGAGAGATTAGAATTCTCTTTGGCCTTTTCAATTCAGGTAATTCTTTACTTTTTCAAAATGCAATATGATGAACTATTTATTTCTTTTTACATGAAATAAACAATTCTACCACAAAAATTTCCCTTTTTATATTTAAGGATAAATATAGTTTGCCAAATTGCATAGATTTTTAGTTACTCGAGCCAACAAGAACATGGTGGCATGATTATAAAGTCTCGGCTTCGGAATCTGAAGATTTCAAGTTAAAGACCTAATTCCACAGATAGACCATCGTGCAAGCGGATCTGGCGCAATTCAAATCAGTTGGTCAGACCAATCGTCCTCCAGCTGGTGTGGTGAGGAAGTTTGGAGAGGGAGATGCTAGCTCAGATGTCGTCCTCGTCATCTGCCCTTGGCTCAAAATTATGAGGTTGGTCCCAAAATAGTGGTAGTGGTGTTTTAAAATGGGACGTTAATATAAGTGAATTGAACTGAACTAGGGCATCAACAGTGGAACATCGAATAATTTGCAGTTGAATCGAGGCAATAATTTCCTCAGCTAGCATACTCGTTGAAAATGCTTTGCATAAGACCTATAAGAAATACTTTGCATTTTGAATAAATCTTCATATATTTTTATAAAGTATTGAAAAAATCTTAAATTCTTTGTTACGACCGATTTTAACTTTAGCTCATTAACACAACAGTAAGAATAAATTTTAGGCGCATTAGATCAATATTGGATTTTATAAATAAGACTTATTTACAATTAGTTAATCAAAGATAATTTACAGATTAAAAATTAAATTTAAAATATAGATAAATATATAAATATTAAAAATGCTTTTTTACGTAAAACACTACTGTTTATGACAAAATGACTTTTCAAATCAAGCTTTGCTTAGATCCAGCAATATTTATTTTCCTTTAAAATAAAAAGTTTTTCGTTTAAAATAAAAAGTTGATGGGCGATCCGTGTGATGTAAATATTTTTCTACCAAATATCCCTGCAGTGTTTTCAGGAAGCCTATTATTGAAAAAAATCAGTGTACACTCAAATGAAATCGAACTCTACTTGATATAAATGTAAGAAGTGGTGTAACTCTTGCAAGTAAACTAATAACACAGCACATTTTTTGTGGATGGGCATTTATACCAAGAAAAAAATGATTTTTTTCGTATGTTTCAAATTATTCATGCTTTATATATAAATGCATCATTTCATTTTTTAGTCTTTTATTTAATTTTATATTTTTCATGTTTGCAAAGATAGAATTCATCAATTATTGCCACACTTCCTTATATGGTAGTTTCAATATTTCTAGAACTTCATTATCAGTTAATTGACATTTTTTGATCCCACATTACCGATGCTTCTTTGGTGTGTATTTTAGAATAAAAAGAAACAATCCAAAATAATCATAATATCGAAATTAAAGAATATAGAAAACTATTGCAGTAAAATTCTATTTTTAATGCACTAATAAAATTACATTTTCAAAAAGTATTTATATGAGACGTATCTTATTTTCCTTTAACAAGAAATTAAAGGAAAATACAACACTTTATTATTCAGAAGTATATCCATAAATGTTGAAAGCAACATTTTAACAAAAACATTCTAAACACATCTCAGTATACAGCTTAATTGTCAAAGTTTAGAATATTTTAACTAATTCAAAAGGACAAAGATAATACGTTATCGTTCAAGAAAATATCAATGAATGTGGAACATAATACTTCGACAAAAGAATATTAAATACATCTCATGATATTAAAAATAAATAGTATGTAGCAGAGACGTCAAATTTTTGATTATTCTTATTGTGGATGATTCATTGACAAATTTTCAATTCGCATTCATTATTCACGTAAGATATTCTAAGCGGGAAAAAAACATGGATGTACCATTGTGTGGTAAAGCGACGAATTAGTAGCTTGCGATTAGCATGATTTTCAACATGCTCATTTAAATGCACACTTTTATCTCAAATTTAAAAAAAATATGCATTTAATTTTTGAAAAAAGAAACAAAAAAGAGATTTTAAAAGTGCCATTCATTTTAATGTGGTGTAGATCGCAACAGGGAAATGCAAATATGATTTTTTCATTGAAAGGTTTTGGATGTTTTTCTGAAACGATACGTTCACAATGCATTATAACACTTAAAAAATAAAAGAAGCAATAATATCTTTGGAAAATAAAGAAAGCCAGTGACTGGTAAAACACATTTAAAATGCTTCCTTTATAAATATATCTTTTATCATTAATATGTTTTATCTATAGATCTATCATGCTCATTTATTTAACCCTTCCGCCGTCCTCTCTTATCAGCGAAAATTTCTGTTTTTCGCAACATTAGAATAAACAAAAATAAAAACTCAAACAAAAAAAGTATTTACAAAGCATTTTAAACGTATAATTTTTAAATTGTAGAAAAATCTTGAAGCGCGTTATGGTCGCCCTGCAGAAATTTTACTTGAAAGCGCTAGACACGTTACGGAAGACGAAGAAGTTAATATACTGATTTCTTCCAACTAAAAATTTCTAAAATGCTTAATAGGAATTAACAATTAGAAAGAATTTGGTTAATTCTTACTGAAATTTCATGAATAGTAAATACATCATTATTTATTGAATGATTCATTAAGAATCGCTGTAAATCTATATATTCAACTATGTCACTCACTAGCTTGGCAAGAAAACGATATTACATGTTCGTAATAATTTATAAAGTTCTATGTAAAATTGTCATATTTATGAATAGAAATCTCTCTATAATCACGTGGTGAAAACTTTCAGTAACAGTGATTATCTATAATGATTGTGTGTCAGATCAAAAACTGACCTGAATTACAGTATTTCATAGTTTTACAATATGTTCTTAGAAAATGATTCTTAGATAATATTGTCCTTTCTCGCTTTTGTTTGGAAAACGATACCAAGTCAAAAAGGGGGCTGCAGATATCAATATTTCTGTAATCCAAAATATACAAGTGCCAACATATATGTATATATAATCTTGTAACATTCCTTCTGAATGGCAGTAGCAGTTTTCATGGAACTTCATATGCATGTTTATTTGATACCGACTGAAAATATTGTAGAATGTATACCAATATAAAAATACTTCCTATTGGAATAATGAAGAGTTGATTAAATGTCTGCAACAATTACACCGATTAATATGAAATACGAACTGCTTGTCTCTACCATTCGACTAAAAAGCTAGGTTGAATTACTGGTCACTTTAGAATGGTAACTACCTTTAAGACAGTCAAATAAGGATGTTTGTTCAGAAAATGTAGCATTCTGAATGAAATATAATAAACATATTCATCACTTTTGAATTAAAAACACAATAGTAAATACACCTTGACCTCTTCCTATCTAGGCTAGTTAGTGGTGAATTATTGAAAACTTATTTTTTATAATTTGTACGAAATATTTATGTCCAATATTCTTGAAAAGAATTTAGACATAAAATGGGTTTTAAACCCTAATAAAAATAATGAAACATACTGAATAACCAAATGGAAGATAACATTACAAATTTATAATAATAGTAATAATATTTTTTAATTGAATAAACTGCATCAATAAATTAATATTATTACTTTATTATTTTACCATTATTCCCCTTTTTTCTATGGATTTTAATAAACCCTAGATACTCTGAGAGTCTATTATTTTTCAATATGAACCTCTCGTCTTTTATAAAAATCCCCCCGAACCATCCCTTGGAGAGTAGGCTTCATATCCTTTTAAAGAAAGTTTTAGAAGCAATACAGCTGCCGTAGCATTACTGTTGAAAGAACGTTGCTTTCCATTTTTCTGACGCATTTTTTTTCTTCTTCACGTCTTTAAAAGACCGTTGAGGAATATGATCCCATCCTGTGAATGAGATCCAAGGGATCGGTTGCATATAGATCCGCCTGAATGGTGGATTTAATTGGAAATGAATAGAAAAGCTCTGCATTGTTGCTTGAAACACCCTCACCTGATTCTGACAGAAGGGAGAGATTTTTTTCATTCAAAAACAGGGAAGAGAGGAGAGTCCTGAGCTGTTTCATCAAATGCTTGAATAAAAAAGGAGAAGCGCGATTCTTTCAAATTTGTTCAAGCTTTATCTGGTGGGGAAACCAATGAGTTTGCTTTTTATCTTTCCAAGTTTATTTTAAAATGCCTTATTTTATATCAAGTTTAGGATAAGAGTATATTAATTACTTACCCATACTTACTTTAGATATTCATTAAAATCCTTGATGAATGTAATAATTTCGTATATATTCATACCTTATTCGTTTCGTATAGAATATATGCTTGATTTGTTCTCTATTTGTAAAGACAGAAATTTGTAAACGATTTCTCAACCATTTTCATAGTGTGTCGGAATTTTGAAACTTTTTACTCTTGCGTGTTCACGAGAAAAGCACACTATCTTAATAATTTCAGTATTGAATTATCAATGAATTAGTGCATTGAATTAAAGTTTGGTTCCATACCTGTGGCTCCTTCTGATGGCGAAATTGAGAAATACATGATTTCAAAATTTCATAACCATAAAAATAATGAAAATAAAGTCAAAAAATTTAATTTAAAACATATCTACTTTCTTACACATTAATAAAAGTGTTTTTTACAAACTATTTTTATTAAATTTACTTATATTCCATTTTGAAATTTATAAACAAGTATTCATTTTTTATCTTTGAAGATTTAATTGTTTAGTTTTGAAAGATTAATAAAATTTTAGATGGAAACAATTCACATAAAATCAAAGTAATGTGATAAGCAAATTTGCACATACCATTCGGCATACAGCTGTGCATTAACTAACTCAAGTTGCATGTCATTTTTCCTCCAGAAAGAAGAATTCCAAAATTAAAACTGAGAGTCTTTAAAGTAAATGAGGTGAATTTCCTTCAGAATTTTTGAAAGTTAAAAAAAAGGCAATAATGGAAAGATTCAAGCAGCAGAGCATTCAAAGCACAAATTTTATTTTTAATTTCAGCATTGAGTTTGTCTATGAAAAATTTACTAATCATCTACATTGAATTTTTATACACAGGATATTTTATATGAATTATTGAAGAAATAAACTCTACATTTAAGTTTTTAATATTATTAATTAGAACTGCTTCACGTAGAAGAGTTTTATGCACTAATTCTTGTATTATAACTTCTGTGGAAAAATTTTTAAATGATTAAGTTAACTTTACTTTTTATTAAATGTTAAATAATCGGTATAAAATCTCTATGAATAGAATAAAGTAAGCTTTATTTGCAAATCATGAATTATTAATTAGATAAAATCAAAAGTTAAGTTATAAATATTCTTAATTGATAACTTATACTTTATGTGACATCGTATTATGCATTAACGCTTGCATTAGAAATTTAACGAATTACATTAATTGGAAAAATTTTTAACGAATTAAGGGCGTTTCATTTGCTTTAAAAATCATTTTATTGGAGTTGCTTTAAAACGGGACAGTAATATAACTAAATCAAGCTAATCATCATTTTATTCTTGATAAATAGTTTTGAAATATATTTAACTTTGGTTAAATTTTAATTTTTAAATATTCTCAATTTATATTCTTTCTTTATTATAGTTAGTTTATCAAGTAATTCAGTTTAAACGGAAATTGCAAATATACGATTCCCCCTTGTTTAATGAATTTTTAAAAACTCAAAATTGAACGAAATTATCTAGCCTGCAAACTATAATAACTTACTTAAAATTCTTAGGAAAAAATTGTGACAATTTCTATTAGCGTGATATGAATTCTTTATCGGAAATTTTCCTTTCAAATCTCATTACATATTCACATGGAATATGCAATGGAAAAATACGAAAGAATAACCTTTTAAAAAGAAATTGTTTCGTTGAACATCTATTATTTTCGTATAATGAGAAATTTACTCCTATTTTATTTAACTAGGAATATTCTTCTCGAAAATTATTTCGAAGGAATAAAGGATATACATATGAATTCTTATTATTTTATACTACTAATTATAACCGCATTTTGAACAATTAATCTTCAATTTCCAGTAAGGTTTTGATAAAGAAAACGATTAAATATCTTCGAGGAGCATAAACACATAAATTTATTTTAATTAGAATTAAATGAATTTTCTATTAAACAAAGATTACATTTAATTTCTCGTACACTAAATATGGATGAAGCATTGTAATCGTCAAAAAATTTGAACTCCCTATTTTGACGAATCTCCATGTTTCACAGTCCAAAAAGCACATTTCTGACATTATGTCTATCTGGCTGTGACACGTTAATTCAAATATGCTTTGAGCAAGATGGATGAAATTTGGTATACGATCTTACTAATAAATTTGTAAATTTCTATGAAATTTTGAACAAATTCCATTCGTAGTAAGTATGTCGTGTTACTGTTTGAGTATAAGGGAACTCGCCAAGATTTTAGTAGGTAAAATTTAACACGTGTTTAGCCTCTCAAATCAAAATTCCTACTAAATAGTGAATATCTGTCAAATGGTTGTCCATCTCTCGCTCTGTATATTCGCATGCAAGTACACGCACTGATTTGGACTAATGAAAATCTGCACAGTTACAACTGCCATTTCTTGTCAATTTTGATGCAATCGGTCAGCAAAAAGACCAGAAAAATATATATTTTCATGATAAATTCTGTAAAATGCTAGATTTACAATAAAATTGTATTTGTCATAACTATCATTTTTCAATGCCTGCAAAGGATTCGCAGTCTTACTCTAGTTCCACAATTTTATGCGGGGAAGAAGGATTAAACATTTGAGAATATACGAGAAAGTTTCGGTGAGAGCACTCCAGCTGGTTTAGAACTATGATTTAGAACTTTATAAATTAAAGACACGGTTGAGCAAAGGATAAGGATATATAAATCATATTTTTATTGGTTATTTCTTTTTCTAGTAGTAGTCAAATATTTTTTTGGATTTTGAATTATTTTAGCAATTTTAGGTGTAAAGTGGCCCCAAATGTATAAAGAGTGAATATCTAAAGAATATTTTAGTTACATCTCGCATGTAAGATAACGTGAACAAATTCCATTCACAGAAAGTCGGTCTTACTGTTTGAGTACAAGGGAACTTGTGCAACATTATTGTAAATTATTATTGATATTAATAATGTAATTCTGGATATTATTCTTTTATACTTTAAAAGAGGGTGAAAGACTCCAGTGTAAAAATTGCTGTAATGCTAATTAATTCGATTTACGACGATGCTCTGTGAAAATGAGTCTTTGACTTATTAATACATTGAATGACGAGTACATGATAGCTCGGAGTTAACAGTTTTGCCCAGGGTGCTGACAAGAGATCTATTCCGTGAAATTTTCTTTCTATTTTCGTAGATTTCAGATTGGGTTCTCGGGAAATAATTTCTCTTTTGCGATTAGTTGCGCCTAAAAATAGAAACTGAAATCAAGACTGTTTTACACAAATAGAAAATGTAATACTAAATCAAAAAAAAATTTATACATAAATATATGAAGAGTAATATTGTCGAATGTTTTGAAGCAGTCTTCAACTTTTTCTGGATGGCTTCTTCACAAACTAAAAAAAAAAAAATCTATTTTTTGTTTTCCCAGCTTGATACAATTTCTTAAGATCAATACATAGCACTGATTAGAAGCCTGTTTCTATAACATTTTAATGCCTGTGAGCTGACAAATCGAAACACGTAGTAATATGTGTAATCTCGTAATTGGTTTTTTGGAAGCACTTTCCAGCTCAGATGTGAATAAGTTAATTCGTAAATTATTTTATTTTTGTTTGTTTCTTATGAATTTTCGATAATTTAACTGTATTTTATTCAAAGTTGAGAATAATCTAATATAATAGAATCAAATTTGCTTCTTACATTAGGAGACTGCAATTTGCCTTGACATACGATGTATTAATAGATTAAGCTATAGGATAAATTTGGAGGAACATCGCATAGTGCGGGGGATGCTTGAAAATTTTACATTGAAATTTCATTTACAGATAAAAATACATCTTAACCAAATGTGAATTAGCACTATTGTAGAGAAATATTATCTCTTGTGAGTATCTATCCCGTTTGTTATATGCTTGTTTATGACGACTTACTCAAACCTTTGTACTACGTTGCAGTACCGACAAGTGTCAATCTTTTCCTTTCATCACAATTAGTTCATGAGTAGAAATCTTTTTTTGTCCTCTAAAATATTATTTAGAGTGTTTTAGCCATTGATGATATTTCTTTAAGTTCAATAATAAGCTGTTTCCAACATATCCATTCTTGAAACCAGAATCCAGAAGCTATTTATTAGCCTACTGCGTCAATAATCTATGGCAGTAAAAAAATAAACCATCAAAATGAAAGACCGGCAAAATATTTATATTCTGCCAAGAAGTAAAGGAAGAGAAAAAATATAGAGTAGGTCGATCTATCCATTGCTAAAGGCACAGTTAAAATAAGATGACAATTTCTTTTTGGACCACCAGTGTTTTATATGCTGCTGTAGCTACAACACGTTTTTATAACATTGGAGTGGACTACTCGTGAAGTAAATTTCAGATTCATTGATAATTATAGTATTTTTTAAAAGAGTAAAAATCTATAAGCCATATATCCTTGTTATATTCACATTTAACTTTTATTTATAATTTTATTTTTTAAAAATATTTAAGGATTAAATTAGCACGTTTTGACTTATAATTTCGTCTATAATCAATCCAGGTTTCAATTTCTGTATCTGTCTTAATAATCTCCGAAAGTAAGCACGCAGTAGGTGATAAATATAGAATACTAATAGGGTGACAAATATAACGTTTTCCCATAATTGTTATCCTTAAAAAAACACTCAAAAATCTATCAATAAAAAAAGTTTCTAGAAACATCACATGAGGATTCTCAAAATATCTTCATATAGTCAAGATAAATCCGACACATTAAGCAAATTTGAAGCAAAACTTCAGACCCCCAATGAAGCATTTTTATTACACAAAGAATAGGCTTACACGTAGTGTGCTGGTTGCTCTAATGAAGGTTAGATATGTAATTTTTATTTTAAAAAATTAGGCTGTTTTTTGTGATTATTTTCTGTATTCTATAGATTATCATTTAGGTCTAACATTTTTTATCATAAAGGTTTCTTCGGTTAAGCATGTTACGTTATATTGCATTATTTTGTACTATAAAATCAATTTATTAAATTTTTTTGCTAATTTTTAGCTATTTTTATTCAAGAGTTATAAGTGTCTCATGAGTGTTGCCCATTTGAGTATTAAAAAGTTTTACACTAAAGAGAAGGCATTTTTAAATATTGTCGATTTTCCACCAGCTACAATGAAAATATTATGTTCGCATTTACCAAATTGTTTATTGAAAAATTTAGCAATAAAAGTTTTCAAACATTAACTTTTCTAATCATAATCTTTTTGTCAAACATAAATGGCATTCCATATTTTTTCTTTTTCTTTATAAAATTTAATTATCTAACTTTATATTTTAATTTCATTTTTAAAATTAATAAAAGTATCCCTAAGATTAAATGATCCATTTTGAATTAGTATTATTGAGCAGAATGATAAAAAGAGAACTTTTAATAGAAATGAGACCAAATTCGGAGGATTTCTTTTTAAAAAAGAAAAATAAATAATTAAAATAACAGTAATTCAAGAATGAACATTCCCTAACATATGAATATTTATTCCATTATTTCTGACAATTTTTTTTTATAAAATGTGATCTGTACAAAATTGAAAGAAAGTGAAGAACCCTTCTTTTAAACAGCCAAAATAAGCAGAAGTTTCATATAAATTTATTCTGGATTTGTCCGAAACATAATCTACAAATCTATTGTCATGATGGCGAGCCATATTTCATTTGTTTAGTATCTAATTATAGTTTATTTATTTGGTATTTTTTTCGATCTCATCGGCAAACATAATGCCAAATACTTTTGTTGGCTCCGGAAAGTTTAAAGCATAAAACATTTATCAGAATTTTGTAGTAGATGTTTTAACGATTCCATACTTTCATTTTGAATAATTCGTATGCTAAACCACAAAGTGGGACTACTCAAGATGATGCACGACATCATTTGCTATCAGTATTATTTTTATTTACAGTAATATAAATTAATGAAACAATATTCTGCTTACACATAACTCAATATTTGCAGCTAAGGAAAGAGGAATAAGTAGGGATTTCTACTAGTCTACTTCAGTTCTGCATTTCTTTTATTCCTACAATACAATTACGCTGTGTCTTTTATTTAATATAAATCCTTTGAAAGAATCTTATTACTATGAAAATAAATTGGATAATTCATGATGCATATTCACTGATATTTTAAATTACGAATTTCACAAATAATCGGTGGTATAATTCATAAATATAATCATCATCGCATATTATACAATAGGTATTACCTTTATTCCATTAAGATGTCTGAAGCAGTTTATCGAAGCATTTGAAGTATTCTTACTGAATTCAGAATCGGTAATTGAATATGATTTGTAACATGGTACAATAAAAAAATATCATAATAATCTACTTTTAAATAGCTATAAAAATCATAGCAATCGTATTAAGATGGCGGGAATAGTTTAATAAATTATTTAGCACATTTGTTTAACTTTTAAACAATCAAACACTTCGTTTTCCTTAATTGCTATATTTTATATAATAGTATATATATAAAACATCCACTGAATTTATCTTTCTCCCCCCGCCCTTTTTAATTTCACAAAAATTGCAATTATAGTCGCAAAATTTATGTCTAGGTATTACAGTAAGCTACGAGCTGCTATAAATCACTTACAATGCCATCTTGTGGCAAATTGTGAAACTAGAATTCTCATCTCAAATAAAAGAGAAAAGCTCGTTACAAAATTGTTCAACACTATTGATTTAATTCAAAAAGACACCTTGTGGACATGTATTTTTAGAACTGAATTCTTAAAACGCGTATTTGCTTGTTTGTGATTTCCATTTTTCACATAACGAAACGTGTTAGAAAGACAAGCAAGTAAATTTTAAAAAGAAAAGTGTACATTTCTTTTTGGTTTCTTTGGAAAACTCTCCATGAGAAACAATGCACAATTGGAGCTCTATTTTTTAATTTTTCGTTTCGAATTCTTTAGCCTATCAAATGCTATGCCAGCACGAGCAATATGCCTGCATTGTTGACGGAGAAATTTTTTGCACATACTGTTTGAGGCTTCCCCACAGGAAAAATTGCGTTGGCGTCAGTCAGGTGAATGTAAAAGCCACTTTTCAAAACTACCTTCCCCGACTATCTGCTGCAAAATTTCGTCTCCAGTTATTGCTTTACGTTTGATGTCTCGTGCGGAAGGCATGCGTTTAAAAGATATGCGTCAATACATGCGTTTAAAAGACATGCGTCAATACATGCGTTTAAAAGAAAACATTCTCCTACTATCCACGTTTCATGAACTTACATTTTCGGAAATCGCAAAAAAAAAGTTTCAGCTTAACAGCTCAGTTTTAGCATTAATATTCAAAAAGTATTGTTGTGAATATAATTATATGTGTGTATGTAACGACATTTCTTAATCTCATTTAAATCTTAATTTCGAAATTTTCCTCATATTTTAGCCCATATTAACTTTATTCGAAAATGGTCTCTTATTTCCTGATCTAATTCCCCTTTTATTTAATTAATACTATATACTCTCTAAAAATATGCAAGTATCAGCATTTTCCTACTAACCGAGTGAAGGATAAAATTTCTTAATGCTTGAGATATTCTTTTAAAGATATTTTAATTTCCTTTTACACGTTTCAAAGAAATCCCCATCAAAATCTCATTATAAAATCACTAAGGGAGTCTTACATTTGCTTTCGTGATGCGATGTTGAATGACGCAGATTTTACCACTTTTTATTTGTACAAATTATGCCTCCTGAAATGGAATAAATCAATGTTTTAATTTTCAAAAGTTTCTTCTATTCGGACATGCAACTGCTAAAATATGTTTAAATATATGTACTTAATGAGTTCTTAAAATGAATCTTTTAACGATAGTCAATATAAAGCTCACCCTCTGATGACACTCAATTTTTGTTTTTATATAATTCTAAAAAAATTTCTTATGAATATATCTCATGTTTTTAATCCAATAGCTGGCCTAAATTATCCAACCATTTCAATTTTAGTATTAGAAGTAGTTTTTACTGACAAATTCCTTTGAATGTAGTAAAAATGACCAGTTCCTTTTGAAATTTTTGTGGAAGTATTAAACTCTTTTAATTGAACGGTATTTAGTATACCCTTCAGAAGCAGGTAATTAATTACTCTTAGATTATATAGCCTCAGTTTTGAGTAAAAGTTTATTAAATGACTGATGAATAAAAGCAAAGTTCTACACCTCGAAACAATCAACTGGTTCTTCCCTATCAGTTTCATGAGCAAATTGTAGTTTCAGCTTCACTTTCTAGAGTCAAAAAGAATCTAAAAATTTCTACGTATATCCCGCAAACATGAAAATATTAATTTAACTAAATTTTCTAAAACAATTCAAAGCTTAGTGCAAGTAAGATAATTTTTTAACATGATAGATCTTTAGGATGGTATAAGCTGTGAGATGCAAGACATAATATTCGTTCAAAAATCTCTACAGGGTAGATTATTAGATCTATACGACCAAATTTAATTACTTTGTTATTATAGTCTGTGTATTTTCTGTAGGCGGTTCAAAGGTCACATTTTCTACCTCGTAACCGATTGTCTGCCTCGCAACGCTGAGGCAGATAACAGTGTCACTTTTTTTTTTTTTTTACACATCTTTTAAGGTATTTCGAAGGTCAGGTATTCCCGAAACGTACTGGCATGGAAAAACAAGCTTTGTTGAAACTATGGCAACGGAGAAGGAGAAAGAATGAAGAGTAGAGAAAACGAGTGTCCTTGAAACACCTATAGAAATTACTCCCCACTATAGTAGATGTTCAATAAGAAATTTTTTTATAAATTTCGATTAGTCTCATAATAAATAAAAGATGGAATGAAATGCTAACATTTGTACTCTATTATTTCGTAATATATTGTAACAGAAAACATTTTCACGCAAATTTAAAATTGAAGAATTAACGTTTGTTAACAATACAATGCAATTTTTTAAATATTAATATTTTAAATTAATTTTAAACATAATCTGTTAATAGTTTTTTTTAATTGTTAGTATGACATTAAAAACAATTTTTTATCTCGTCAAATTCATCCCTTACATGCTTTAGAAGCCATTTGGTAAGGCCTCGACTCCAGGTTGGAAACCAAGAACTCCACTGAAAAATAGTCCTGCAAGCGGATTTCTTTCACGTAAAATCCATGGGGGAGAAACTTCCTGCAAAGGGTTTGGTGAGGAAGTTGTAGAGAGTGCGCCAGCTCAGGTGCCGTCTTCATCCTCTGGTCTAGATATAAAATTAAGAGCACCATTAAAAATATCCCTAATAGTGCTTTAAAACGAGATATTTATATAATTAAACTTAAGCTTGCAGGCTTTTGCAAATGTTAATTTTATGAATAAAGAATGATTTTTTAAACATTAACATTCAACGAAGAATTTATATTTCAGTTTAATTATTATGATAATTCATAAAGTTTCGCATTCTTCTGTAAATTTTATGACTGTGGATCAGCACGATAGTGTAATTGCATGACTGTGGAACAATGGAACAAGTACATTCAATCGGGATAAAGATAAATCAAAACGAAAGGAATCAAACTTGGCACATTATCATGCTGTGATATTTCAGGTATGATATTTCAGTATGATACTGCGGATTATATTTTATCCTAATGTCTTTTGTGGCTTTACATATGCATGTTACTGATAAGTACCAATAGAAAACCAAAGATACAGTTTTTTTAATTCCTAAATTAATATGTTAATAATTACACAATCTTCATTTTCTTTTCTTTGGAATCTATATGGTACAAATAAATTTAATGGCATTATTAATTATATCGATAGGATTTTTTTAAATAAAATCTGATTATTTAAAATTTTTATTGCTTAGATTGGAGATATTTTTGTTTTAATTTACAATCTGCATGATCAGTTTGCAAATTAATCTAATCCCACTCCAGATCAATAACTGCATGTGAGTTGACGTCAATGCAACATGAACGAAGAATGGCCAAATAAGATATCTTTCATAGTCTGCACCAAATATGCATAGAACAACGTATTTGGTGTTTCTTTTAGACCATATATTATCATTATTTTCCTGCGTCCAAAAACGGCTATTACCCATTTTTAAATTTTATCACATGAAAAGTTTTTTACTAAAAAAACTGGGTTTCTTTCTGTTAATAATGAAAATGAAACTGCGTGTACTGGAGCTCTACAGGCTATTAGTTACCAAATTTTGCACAGTTATACTTTGGAAGGTGAGAATGGGGGCCTTCGAACAATTTCCCTGACATTTTAATTAGAATTTAATTAGATAAAAATTGAGCAGTTTGAAGTTTCTCACCACAGTTTCCGTAAATAACACAGCACAAAAATAATTTTGTATTATCTTAATACCCCAAAAAATATTTCATTTTCATTTTTATTAGTGCAGATATGGCTTAATTTCCGTGCTATGCAAATTTTTGTTTAAGGCGTGGTTTTAACAAATTATTGAAATTTATTTATATCTATAAATAGAGTTTAACTTCAGAAATAGTTGGAGATTCATTTGACGTCACAAGGATATTAATTTATCTTATTTAGCATAATACACAGATCAGTTTAAGGCTTCTAAAACAGTGAAAATTCCATATCTATCAAATTTTGAAATTAAAAAAAAGCTTTGCTAACTAAACCATTAAGATTGTTACATAAAATATTTAAATGAAGCTTAAAACACGCATTAAACTTAAGGAAATCAACTAGTCATTAAAGATGACAGGTCTGAAAATATTTTTACGTATTTCCGAATCTTGAATGCAATTTGCAGTAAAGCTTCATTTAACTCTCATTCGTCAGACAGTTAATTTCTGTTATCTGTCATCATCAAAAAATATCAAAAGACTAATACATATTTTCAAAATTGTCTACTAATCACTTTTACACACGATTACTATAAAACTGGCGATGATAGTAATGTCGGAAGCGACAATTTGTCGTTGGAGGAGTTAACCTTCATTTGTCCTGCAAACCCAGACCTAGCTAGTCGCCATTGTGTTACTGATTTCAGTCGTTACCGAAGCAGTCTGTGTTCCGAATGAATGTTTTCCTTTATACTGTTTGTTTCAGTATTCCAAGACTACCACTTTTCCGCTATTCTACTTCGTTAAGGGTTGAGATGAGGAAGGATGAGATCACTTCTGGAGTTCTTCATTCTTTGGCCTCGATTTCAGCCTCAATAGATACTTTTCTGTTCTGTTTTTTCCACGTGCATGTGAGTGTCGTGCCGTTTCAGAACGTACTATTTTATTGTAACTGCAACTTGCGAATTTTTTGCTTATATGATTAGTTCAAATGAACAAAAAAACTTTCCAACTAGCACAAAAAATACTTCATGCAATATCATTAAATGTGACTGAGATTATTAGCGCTGTTAAGAAAATTTTATCAAAATATCAATAAAAAAGTTTTAAAAAGTGTTTTAACCTAAAAAATTATTTTGTGGAAAGGTTTACAAAATTGTAAGATCAGAAATCTTCGATTTATTCATCATAATTTAACCTCAAGACTCCGCATAAAATAAAAATAAAAAATGCTCAAGTGTTTTATAGTGAATTAGTATCATTTTCGGACAATATTACAAGACCTGCAGTTCTTACGCTTCCTAAGTCTGCGTATAATCAGAGTTCATATAATTATTAAATGTAAATACCTCCTCCTTTCATCTTTCCTCTCTCCCCTATTTTAACTAAATAAACGCATCCAGAAGCATGCGCAAAAGCACAGTGGGTTTTAGAATTCGAGAATGAACTGTATCTTACTGATAATTTTTACTTGCAGTCGCGATAGTGCAATTATTCTGTGATTTTGTGCTGTCTCTCAATTTCGCCGCTTATACACATAAACTCTTTGATATTGTTATATAAAATCGTCTTAAAATGACTGAAAATTGGAAACATCTTCATTTTGCATCCAGCCGTAATGAAATCACTTTAGTGTACATATATATAAAGCGATTTCTATTGTTCTTCTATTGGAAAAATCTGTAGCAGCTCTTGTCCGAATGGTGACAATTAATTGAAGTTATACAAAATTTACTTTTTATTTAGTTATAATTTCAGAAACAGGACAAATACTGTTGAAGCAGTAGGCTTTTAATCGAATCCGAGCTTTTCCTATTAATAATTTAAAGAATATTTAGACTTTATTTCCTGCCTTTTTAAATGCTTAAAATATTCTAATTCGTTTCCTAAAATGGAGATTAATAAATTAATTACATTGCGAGAGGCTACAAGTGTTTCATTTATTTATCTACTTTAAAAAAAACATTTTGGGTAATTATTCCATTTTCAAAATGAATTTCTAATTTACTTTAAGTATTGATTTTTAATAAATTTCTCGGTTTTTTTTTACTTTAAATGCCAGAAAATTGTTTAAAGGTACTTAAAATTAAATCCAAATATACTTATATACATTCTAAGATTTTTCATTGATATTAAAATTTCCTTCCTTTCCTAATTTAACATCAGTGATCACTGGCAAGTCTATTTGCCTTTCCTCACTTTCAAAGTTTACTTTCGCCAATCATTATAATTAACTATAAATTAGCTATACAATTGATGATTTCTTATTTTACGAGGTTGGTTGTTTTTTTTTCAGAAAAAAATTAAAACAATTTATATTCTGTAGAGGTAAAATATAATGACTAAAAAATACAGCATATTAAAAAAATTCTGGAAATAATTTTATATTAAAATTTTTTCCGAAGCAATCTTGATACTTTCTCATGTCAAATAAAAATATCTAAACACAATAACACGGTAATTCATAGTTTGTTTGTTTATAACGCCTCAAAGAGCTCTTGAGATTGCTGAATTTTGCTATTAAAGTAGCATAAAATAGTGATTTCCATAACTCATTCAGTTTTAATAAAAGAATGAACCTTTTTTAATATGTTCATATATTTTTTTAAAAAATTAAATAATTTACTAAAATATTTTTCTAAAAGAATTTTGCTTAAAATGTTTTACTAAAAATATTTTTTTTAATTTTAATAAATATATTTTATTAAAATGATTTACAGGACTGAGGTAGAGTATAAAAATTCAGATATCTAAATGTTTTCAGCATCACATTTATTGACTGAAACAATATAAAATATTTTTTTTTATTTAAAGCCCTCTTTCCGATTTCAAATCTTTATCTAATGCTTCAGACACCGTCTTTTGTCTCCTTATTGACATCTAAAGTGAATATCCAGTCATTTAAAGTACTTCCTTTTATTAAATAAATTGTTTTATTGCTCTTAGAGAAACTAATAATTTTACTTGTGTTTGAAACATAAATAAATAGTTATTTATTAAAGATTTTAAGAGGAGGCATTACTAAAACAATTGAAAAGGTTAAACTTATGCGTTTGTTTCTGTAACTAAGGAAATAATGCCGATGCAAATGTATTTGCATAAGTTCAATGGTAAGATACCTTCACAGTAAATCGGAACACCCTAACGAATATAACCCGTTTTACGCAAATGTCCTATCGTATATTCCTTTCTGATAAAGACATATTAAGGCACTTAGCAAAGGATCTTCAATTAGGTCATTTATTGCAATATTTTGATAATAAAAATGACCATCTGGTAGCTCCAAATGGATCAGATTTTCATAAAATAAAATTTATGAGAAAGATTGAAACAAATCCGAAGTCATCTTCCATAGTTTAATGCTAAATATGGGGGAAAACTTAGGATTTTATGGAGAATTATCTTTATATCTTTTCTACGATCTGAAATGTAATTGGTGTCGTTAGCTGGTAAATAGCTGGTCGTTTGTACATTTTATCACTATTAGTTAATGACCTGATATTCAAAGTTTAGCGATTTTAATTAAAATAAGCAATAATGGCATTACTGATTATGGCGCATTATTTTTACAGTACCATTGTATTATTATGTATTATAAACTATGAAATTTGTCTACCATTCTTTTCTGAATCTTATTAATGAAATGATAAAATCTTTCGCTATTGCCACAAGAACAAACTATATACCATTTTTAATATGATTTAATACATTACTTTTTTAAAAATAATTAAAAAGCTTTTGTTGTCATATTTTGTGCATTTCTTGGAAATATCTAATTTAAAATGTGATATATAAAAATACCCCTTTGAATTCTCTGAACAGTTAAATCAACAAATCCTGTATCTGAAATTCTTTCAAACACGAGGGCCGCTTATAGCGTTGCATCTTCATAATTAGTTCAAACAAATAAATGCATAACACATAATCTTATATTTTCTTCTATTCATTTTTTATCTCTTCTGCGTTTAAATTCGTTAATATTTAGAGTATTTTATTATTTATAATGAATTCGATATGTAAGCAAAATATATTTTAAAATGTATTCGTGAGCTTTTCCTATAAATTTAATTATAAAAAGAAACCTCCAACTGAAACTTTGTAATCATTAAAATAAAAACAAAACATTAATATGAAAATAAATATATATGATCATGTAGACCCACTTTAGCTTATAATGATTTCAAATATCTTATTAGTCTACGCAATATCAACTTTCGATACACTTCAGGACAGTATTCCGTATCATAATCTTCAATCGTGAATCTCAGTTATGCAACACAGTACATATGTCTCCATTTTATAAAATTTATCCAGCTAGATCGCTCGAAAAGTTGCCAATGGAATTTATTTCGTTACTTTCTGCAATTTTTTTCAAAAACTTCAATACTGTAGGTTTGGAGTCATAATTCCATTGTAATTCTTCTACGAATCATTCATCTGCCGGGGGGGGGGGCAACTCAAAAATAGGGTGAGAAGCTTCTACCATGTTGGTTGTTTCTTGCCGCCCTCGTGATACAGAAGTGGTGTGGAATTAGCAATCCTCACTAACGAAGGGATGTGCCTAATATAATGGGAGGGATTGTACCATAGCTAGTGGTGGCCCTTAGGACTCGCCCATAGTTCTTCCAATTCTGTTCCGGTGTCTCGGCCATTCAATTTTTTCCGAATATCTTCGTGCAGGGCAAAGCATCCTTTTCTGGTTCAACGAATTATTTTGATGATAGATATTCCTAAACCAAGCAAAAGGTATTAAAACAAGCAAATAATCTTCAAGATAGCTTACATATGACTGTAAATTCAGTTTTTTGAAACTAAAGCTAGAGACACCATGACAAGAAACGAAAACAAACCCTCAGATACACCATGAAAACCAGAATTTGAGAACTTTTCCATGCCAGTAATACTTCCATCCAGCAGAACGAAACATGTTCTGTCTCTTCTTATTAGAGAAAATAACCTGCAGTCATTGGTCGTCCCAAATTCTTTCACTCTTTGCAGATTATAAACGATGGGTTTTGTCCAGGATCAAAAAAGAGATGTATGCAGTTTTGCCTTGGAGATTCCAAGATGGAATCGCCGAATCGGAAATGTTTTTCTTTAAATCTGTCTTGCCTCTAGTTACTGGATTCAAGCATTTTCTGCTTGATACTTTTCCTCAAAACTCCCAGCTCATTTTGTAAGATAAGGTTCAAGGTTTACCACCGGCGAGTTTCTCTCCCACATATTCATCTTTAAAGTCTAAAAGTTGTTGAAAATCTTTTAACTTCCTACACTTTTCGGAACATACCACTTATTTATTCATAATACAGGCAAAATCTTAAACTGATGTTACGAGTTCAGTTAGTTTATTTAATTTTGGTTTTATTATAGATATTATTTTTATGGATATATTTTAACAGAAAGCGTCAACAAATTTACCACACTTAAAGGCATCAATCGTCTTCAGTCATAAATAGTTATAACACAGTTAGGTTAATATTAGATTAAATATATTGTGATGACCACAAACCTTTTACATAAGAGAAAATGGATATTTTTCAAATATTAAATGAATTTTTATGATAAAATGCTTAGAAAATGTTCATTAGTTTTCATCTTTTTGTCAAACAATTAAGCAGAATTTCTATCTTCTGGAATTTATCTATCCATCTATCTATATCGTAGCATTTTTTATTAGCCTTAAAGTTTTTCAATTGGTTCATAATAATTGTAATACCCATCTAATAAAATAAGGTAGTGAATTACGTCAGAATATTATTGCAATTTCAATTTTTTTTTTAGCATTTTTCAAAAATGTGAGGTAAACAGATATATATATATATAATATTGAATTTTTACTTTAAATTACAGAATGTCCAGAACTTTAGTATTTTTTATTAATTCAGTTAAAATTTAGCATATAAAACTTTCAATCCTCAGAACAGAAATGTATCTTCAGTAGATCTATGCTAAACATATGCAGTAAGTAGAAATTTCCTTTAAGTTAACAATATCTTCATATATGCATTCATTTTAATATTAAGAAAAAGGTATGAAATGTATAAACACAGTATGATGAATATAGCTGAATAGGATTCTAATGTATTTAAAAGGTATATGTATATACATATGTTATTTATAATATACAATATGCAGAACTCGCAATCATGTTCTTTTGATATATTTTCAATTTGTAATACCGAATATTCTTACTGGAACCAAAATATGAAAATATATTTTCGCCTCCCTTACCTAACGCTAGAAATACGAATATGCAAATTTTCACTTTTTTGGCTTGATCACGTATTTAGCAATCTGGCTTTTTCCTGAAAGGTTTTATTGTATTGCATCTATTTTTATTAAAGAATATGTTAACTGCTTTCTAGTTTTTAATACAAACAATAGCTACTTGCAGAAACTCTTTAACGTGTTCACAGTAGCGATAGACTTTTATTGTTGTCATGAGATCTTGAAATTGTTAATATAAAAAAAAGGATCTTGTTTAATGAACTTGAAAGCTTATGCAAGTTAGAAATCGCCTGAAACCTTTGCTCTTAAATAAAGGATTAAGAATTCTTTTGTGTTTT
Source organism: Argiope aurantia (assembly GCA_026543865.1). Lineage (NCBI taxonomy): Eukaryota > Metazoa > Arthropoda > Arachnida > Araneae > Araneidae > Argiope > Argiope aurantia. The sequence goes on from JAPMOR010051559.1 coordinate 61,481, forward strand.
AAGCGGAGTCCGAAATCTGTGTATAACTATTTTTTTTTTTTTGTTCTATAAGTGGTTTATTCATTGTATTTTTAAGATTTTCTGAGGTCTTTGTTAAACATTTATTTCTAATAGGAACCACTAATTAATTCTTTAAAAACAATCTAAACTGAGATGTTGAGGGAAAAAATTTCAACTGGATGATGAAAATTAAGATACATTTTACAAAAAGTAAATAAAATGTTTGTTTTTCCTGATTTTTTAAAAAAATTTTATTTTTTAGCTAGAGCTAATGAGTTAAAATGTCATTGTTCAGCTAACCTATTAATTTTTATTTATTATCAGCTGTCAAGAGAGGCACACCTTTTACCTTTCCGTAATAATTTGAAAACACCTCTGTTATGTTATATTGAAATGGAAAAAAATTGTGCTTTATTTAGCAAACAAATTCTTTTTAGTTTCTTTTTTTTTTTTTTTTTTTTTTTTTCGTCAGTAAACCTCCTGAATCATTTTAGATTTTTGACTTTCTAGATCCTCGAATCTTCGAAAGAATTTTAGAGCGATATTTTTTATTCTATGAAAGAAAATTAAAAGATCAACTATCCAAGGGATCAGCATGGAAAGTTAAATACAGGATATTTCAAAACTTAATTTGCCACATGCTTAATTTTCATTGTGCAATTTTGAACAGATATCAATCAAACGAATAAATGAGTACATGGACTTTAAACATGAAATTCTATGATATGATAAGCTAAACTCAATCTAAGATTCATTAAGATTTGAATATACACTTTGTTCAGATTAATGTTATTTTAGATTCCATTCTTAATTTTTTGTTATTTTGAAGCTATATGACTAAAATATTAAGTTAATTCTCGAGAGACAATAAAGATATTTACGGGATGCCTACAACTAGAATTTAAATTAAACTTTTTAAAATTTTTTTATATCTACATTAAGAAATATTTTATTAATTATTCAACAAATAAAGCCATGCTTTCATTTTTCATCGAAATTTCTTCATATGACTTAATTCTGAAGCAGGTGCATTCAGATGAAGCATGTTCCATCGTAAATTACAATAATAAATGGAACAAAAATAGTTTTCAAT
>JAPMOR010051559.1:62583-137045 GCA_026543865.1 Argiope aurantia
TTATTCTCGTTGTCACAACTGATTCAGTTAGAAAGCCTTGTCTTGGTTTTGAGGTAATGAGCTTTATTAACTCTTCAAACTAACGAATGTTCAACTCGCCAAGATCTCATCAGCGAACGCTTTTTATTTTTTATTAGCACTGAGATTTAACGGAATTATAACACAATATTTAATTTGTTTTGAAGCCAAGTATCTCCTTATCCATATTCTGGGTACCAAAATCAATTGTTTTAGGGAAAAATGAAAAGGTACAAGTGATTTAATACTGCAATTGCTTCATGAATTGTTGCTAGTGTTGAATCATCACAATATTTGGTATTGAAAGTCCGAATTGATTGTCTAGAAACTCATTTGACTTTTTTCTTACATTTTACAGGTTTAAGTTTATAGTTAAATATTTTTTTCTGTATTCTGTTTTTTGTTAGATGATATAAATTCTGATACTTAGTTAGATATCTATTGTCAGCAAATTTACTTGAACAAGATTTAATTTATGATATACCTGAATATTAAATAAAAGAAGTCAATTTTCATAATGAAAAAATTAGTTCCTGTGATAAAACTGTTAATAAAAAAAACTAAAATAACCATTTAAATTTTAATGGACATGAGTAAGAAAATTATTCATAGAAGTTTGGAGCTTCGTATAAAAGCACCAAATATAATGAATCAGTCATAAATTATTTAGAAAATTGCTTCAGTAATTAGTACTAGAATTATGAAACAGATTTAACTATCCATTATTGTTCCCATTCTTTAAAAGAAAATTTCTCACTAAAATTATCCTTTTAAAAATTCTGAACAAAATACTTTGAGAATACACAAATCTTATAGTTACATGAAACCCATCCCTTGTTTTGTCATGTTTTTAAAGATATTGGAAAGATCGCTTACAAACTGTATGAACTGTATGTATTTTCTATATTAAATGTACCGCATGAAATATTTATTATGTCTTAGCTATATTTACTATTTATATTAAATATATACTTTATTTTGCGAAATAAATACGATTAATTGTTCTTTAGAGAGAATAGCATCTTGAATATAGCGCCACAGTATGGATAATACTCGAAGGCGGAATTCTGAACATTAATCGAACTGATTTTTGTTAAGTCTTGCATTTGTGTAAAATTGCAAGCACAAATGAACCCAACTACAAAACTCCCAGCTCAAACAAATTAAACACAGCTCGCATAAATTAAAAATGAAATGTTATTACCGAATAAATAAAATTCAAACTCAGTCTTGATAATATAGGAAATATAAACATTTGATATTTATTAACTTCCGCATAAATTTATTTCTCATTTGACTGATAATATGTCCTTGATAATAATGAGCTTGCAAATATTTCAAATACATGGTTTCATAATTTAATATTTGTTGCTCTATCAAAACTTTCGAATTTTGATCTCACTTTTGCAATCGAGTATCAATCATGGCGAAAAGAAATGAAAGCATAGAGAGAAGAATAAAGATACGTTCTAGTGAATCATTTTGAGCTTTTCAATAATTTTTCTTAATGTGAGTGTATTAATACTTACTATACCACTGTTTTTATAGTTCATGTGGTCCTTTTCCGGTTTGGTATAGATATAAGTGGACTTTATTGAAAAAAAAGAAAAGAAAGTTGCATTACAATCAATTGGAAAGAAATCTTCAAATGTCTAATATGAGTAGATATAGCATAACAAAAAATGGTAAAAACTGGTACTAAAAATATCTGTTGTACAATAAAACTGGATGAAGGAACTTGATAATGTACACTGTAAGTGGATTACACTTAAATATAAATTATTAACAATGTTTTGATGTAAACAAGAATTTAAAGCATTAAAAACAAAAATACAAACCATGTCCGGAGCAGCCATATCACATGAATTTCACATGTGAAGAAAGATTTAACAAAAGACAATTTCAAAACATGAGGTATTAAGTATGAGTCACACTATTGAGGAATAAGATTTCCAGTATCATTCGTATTCGTTTTGCCCCACAATTTCAAATGAAAATAACATTTCAATGGATATTCCTATAACAAAATTATAACGAAAGTAAGCAAACGTATAATTTAGACATAACAAAAATCACAGTCTCTCTATCTTTTGTTTCCCACAAAGAAACATAATTGGGCTTGAAGAAAGACTTGGTTTGATCAGAAATTAATGTTTCTCGTAAAGATTCATTCCTGAAGACATTACTGGTGAGTTTTCTCCCATTGGATTGGAGAAACGAAATCTAAGAATTAAGTTAGTATGACAAAATTCTTAGCTTTTGTCTCTAAGAAAAAGTTGGAAAATATTTAATCAAATGAATTGCATTTTTCAAATTATACATTTTGGTATGATATAGGAATTTTTTTCCATTTTTACTGCTAAATTCTTCATTTGATATATAAATAGCATTTATTTTTAATTTCTCGAAACTTTTCTCCAGGACCAAATTTAAATATTACAAAACAAAAAGAAATATATGAAATATTGATACAGTTTTCTATTTTAAAATTCTGTATCAAAGGAGGTATCGGTGAGAGGTAAGACTGCATTTCTTATGGCCACATAACTCATTTTTTAGATATGAGCAGAAGATATTCTATTTTCTTTTGCTTATATATTTATTCTACATTAATAGTGATTCAAAATATTATTTGATAATACATTATTTTAAATTCCTTAGATAACTCCGATCTCAAAGGTTTTCTGATTCATGTCCATTTTGTTTAACAAATGTATTAAGTAAAATAATTTGTTTACAAGGTTATTTTTGTCTATACAAGGTTTTTTTTGTAATTACAACCTATCCTCATTCCTATATTTTCTAGAATTTTCTTATTGTTTCGTTTAATTTTTGACAGAAACCGAATAAAGAGGTTTCTAACCACATATCTACACAGCACTGCAGAAAGAGCACTGATCAAGAATTCCGTGAATAGTTCAACTTTGTCATATTTGACTAGTGATGTCTCAGACTTGCGAATCTGAGATCTGTAAAAGTGACTTTCATTAATATTTAATTCGTCAGATTCTGATGTCCTACGTTAGAGTGGCATAGAATTTTGAAAAAAAGCATGTAAGTTTGAGTGTCGTAATTATCACCTGACTAAACATCGAGACCTGTTTCTTAGTCCAAGAGCATTTGTGACTTCAAAACATTTATCCAACCAGACTAAAAATGACTTGAGGCATCTCTATTTTTTATACATGCAATACATTTGACTAATATTTTTTTAACTTGCATTTTTACTTATATTTCAAACAGTCATTTGAGAAATAATAGATAAAAGATGCCATTGCAATCAGTTTATGTACAGTAATAGGAAATAATTAACCATAGTTAACATATATTTACCAAATAGATATTTAACAAATATCATTCATTATATAAAATTTTAATGTTCTGATATAATTTAAATTTGAAGTCATTCATAAAATTAAAATTATACTTCTTGTCTCCTTTTTTTTTTTTTACCTCTGCTCTCCACATATTTTTAAAAAATTTAAGCTAAATCATCAGTAGGAGAAAATTAAAAAATGCTATCTCTTCTGGAGGGGGAAAATTCCAGTTTTTATTAGTCTTCTGGTAGTCTTCAAGCAATTCTAATTCTTTTTCCTCAGTCATGAAATGTCCCAGACAAATGCGCGAGACCGATTCCACAGGATGTCTGAATTGCTCAATTCCATTTCCGTTTTTAAGACTTAACGTTCTGTAAGACATTTCTAACTTCCATTCCTCACGTTTAGAAAAAGATACTTCGAAATTTAACAAAAACCTAAGGGGAAAATGGTTATTCATGTCAGAAGATATTAAATTGAATAACAAAATTAATAGCATCGAATGATTTTTCTGAAAATGAAATGAAGTAATTTCTTTTTCATAGGAAAAAAAGAACCATTGAGTATATTATTTTATTTATATGCCAATAATTAGAAAATATATTTTACAGATTAAAAGTTTTGGATTTGAGGTTAGGTTACGAGATTCTCTATATATCCTTTCAAATTTATTTTGGAAAATTCAAGAATGAATAGTTTGCACCAAATAGTTTATGATAGTATATAATCCTAAACATATTCTTTCATAAAAAATGCTATTTTTAGAGGCTTAGAGGCATTCAAGACATTAAAGATTTTGTAAATGGTACCGAAAAATAATAGCCGATCGGGTTTTTAAAACGAAAAAGAAAAAGGAAAGAAAAGGTAGAGAATGAGTGTTATGACTGTACTTCTGTTCTGGTGACTTTTGCCAATAACTTCCTTATAAGTTTCATTTTTGTATTGTTTGCTCTAATCTCTAAGCTTAGTATTTCTCTCGTCCTCTAATTAATTTTCCAGAGATTGATTTCCAGCTTAATTAGATTTATATATAAATAGTTGATGATTAGAAGCTTTTTTAATATCTTTCTTGGTTTAGACTAATTAAAGTCAGATTATGAATACGCTTAACAGCAATGATTACCAAAAATAGCCTGACCTTAGTTATTCTTTTCTTTTTAATAACTATAAAAACATAAATCCTTATTAGAAACTGTATAAATAGAAATTTCAGATAGAGCTACAATGAAAATTCACTTTCTCGTGCTTTATTTTAAGATTATATGATCTTAAGAATTTTTAACTTTTAAATAACATAGTAGTCAAAAATTTTTAAAAAGGAAATTGAACACCAGAATAAGAAGTTAAAGTATAAGAATTTAATTGCGAAATAAAGATTATATCATGGATTTATGTAAATTTTGAAAATCAGATAGATTTGATATACAGAATACAGCATAAGTAAAGAATTTTTTTGGAAAATCAATCAGAAAATTTTATAGAATGAGAAAGTTTAGTGAAGTTCTTTGAAAAGGAAACAAAATCATTGAAAATCCCTAATTTGAACTCTACTTTTATAAAAAATTATTAAAACTGTTAAAGCTCCACGATTAAGTATGATTTAAATAAAAGTATATATGAAAAATGTGAATAAGTTGTTTTTATTTGATTTAAAAATCAATTTTATTAAAATTACAGAAGTAAAATTCCAAAGTCAAATTTTATTAGCTATGAGGTATTAAACTTTCTAACTTTTCTAAAATATTAATTTTAATTTTTAAATATCATTCTAGAATTAAAATACAAAAATGTGGAAGATTTTCCTGAAGTATAGTTTAGATGATTAATAATGAATTTTTAACTTGCTCTGTCTGAAAATATTTCAATAAAATACAACTGAAAACAAATTGTATAAATTATTTGAGATATAATCTGGGTCGTTCAAAAGTCCGTTAATCTTTGAAAATTCAATATTTCAAGGAATAATGTACGTAGAGAGGTAAAAATTGACACACATACTTGAAATGACATAGAATTTTATTGAAACATAAAAGGAATGCAAAAAAAGGAGGGAAGACGAAAAGTGTTTGTCTTACGTGTTGTGGATCGGTAAAGCCCATTTCACATTCCGATGGTCTATAACTCCCCCAACTGCAGAGTTTGGACTACTGAAAATGCTAGAACTGTCGCGGAAACCCCATTGCATGACTGCTATGAGGTTACCTGAAACTGCAAATCTTATTATTATTATCCGACATTATTAGGATGCTGAAATACAACATCCGACAACAATTTCTTACCACACCTACAGATATGCTGTACAGTAATGTTCACAACATTATTCTTCGACTACAGATATTGTTGGCAAATGACGGCCGACATGCTGAGCATTTATTATAAAGAACATTCTTTTCTAAAAATTAATTGATGTGCTAATTATTGCTTTTGTTCTCAAAGGCCGGTTTTTTCACTGTTTTGGTTTCAATAAAAACCAGTATCATTTCAAGTATGTGTGTCAAATTTTAACTCTCTACCTACATTATTCATTAAATTATTGAATTTTCAAATGTTAATGGACTTTTGAATCACCCAGCACTATATTCCAGAAATAATGTTTTAAATTCTTAATCTTTTATACTTATTCATGAGCATCCTGACTAGTTATAATGCATATTCAAAGGCCTTTTCCAAGTATTTCTTTATTCCTTTGAAAAGGTAGTTTTAAGTGAATTATATATATTCACTCAAAATAAAAGAGCATTCAAAAGAGCCAGTCTCTCCTAACATCATTCTCTTTATCTGTTTCTCAACTAATTTTTCTTTTATGAATACTCCAATTATTTACTACTGTTAGGTTTCAGCAAAAGCTCTGCATTTTTCATTCTAATTCTCTATCAACTGTTCTAGAAGTTTCACTGGTTCATTTGATAAGTTTTAACTTAGCTTATGATATAATTATTTATTCAAAATATATGAAGTTTTAGCTTGGCATACAGAGGATATTTACAGAACATTATTACATTTTTAAAATTACTTCATTAACCAATTTTTTAAGGAAATGTTTTCGAATAAAAATTATTATCTACAGCTTATTATTTGAAGTGATAAACATTTTATGGTACTTTAATATTTATTCTTCTGCCCAAGTATCTCATTTAAAACAGGTTGTGGTTTAAAAAGAATGTTTTTGCGATAACCGAGGAGAAATATTCTTATTTCATAATTCAAAAAACAATCTGAAATTAATAATATTAAAATTTTTAGTGCAAAGTAAGCTACTCTATAAAGCAGGAAGTGAAAAGCCATCGATGAATTCTTCTTAATGTAAAGAAGACTTCAAACAGATATCAGAAAAAAGTACTATTGCAACAAATATTTCTAAAATGAAACCGTTAATTATAAGAGATTCTGCTCTCGGAAATCAATTGCAAAGTATATCACATCTGTATCAACAATAAATAAAATAATAAACCAAGATTTACAACTCGAAAAATCTAAAACGTTAGATTCACCAGCTTTTGAGAGGTATATGGCACAAAACAGAACAGTTTGTTGAACGCTGTATGAAAATTATGTCACAGGAAGTAAATGGAAAACTTAGTAACCCTTGACGATGGATGGATTTTGCTTAAATGTCTGATACAAAAATATTAATATTTATTATCGGAAACAAAGTGAAAAAAATGAAAAAAAAATGGTTTTTTAGTTCAAAGAAACTTTCAGTAAATGATTGATGATTTTGTAGGGTCTTCTTACAATGCGAAATTAAAAATAAAAAGAGTAGGAAAATGCTAAAATCAAGTTATTTTATTATCAAGAGAGAATTTTTCGCCCTACATTTAAAGGAAAATTTCACTTTTTTTATTCTAATGACTATCAGAGAATGAAATTTCACCTAGACAAATTTGCATGTCATTGCAAATTTTGAAAATCATCATTATATTCCTAAAAAAATGAACACTAATAGGTGTTATATACATGCGTTTTAAAGAAATTTCAGGCAAGTCTCTTGACATTTCAGCAACGGACAATTGTATATTTGCTCAGTATAAAAAAATTCTTTCTAAACGCAGACCACCATGACATGGATTTTAGAAAGTAATAGAAAGGGAATAGAAATCAACACCTCAGGAAATTTATTTTACGAAACTCCCTTCGATCTTAGAAATCGCTACATAAGTTTATAATCAAGAAACAAAAAGGCTATCAGATCAAGTATTTAAATTTTTTCTTTATATTTCAAATTATAAGAAAATGCCCTCGAAATAGTTCTAAAAATTTGTATATATCATTGGTAGTACAGCGTTTTATAGTAACAAAATATTTCAGAACTATTTCATTTAGGCCTTCAACTTGAAGTGAAGAAAATTTCTTTGTAGTTTTACAATAATGTCGTTGAAAGAATGTTTGACACCACTAAAACCTAAAAAGCAATGTAACGGTATTTAAGTTCTTCAAGAAATAAAATGTGTATCATACTTACAGAGGTTCTCCAAAACAATGGAAAAGCCTCGACTTACATATGTGATAGTATAGAACTAAATTAAATAATTAACTACCAGATTTCCTGTACTACATTTTTTCTTATAATCTCAAGGGTATGTCCGAGTGTATTGTGCATCATTGTCTGCTTAATTTCGTTTTGGGTGAAGCTAAAATGAGAGACTTGTCAGAGTTCCAAAGAAGGCAAATAGTGGGAGCCCGTCTTATTGGTGCATCGGTAACCACAGTGGCACCATTTTTGGGTGTATCAATAGGCAACGTATCGAAGATTATGACCAGTATGTAACGATTATAGCAAAACAACATCTGCTAGAACAAACTGTGGAAGAGAAACCAAACTCACTGCTTGAGACAGGTAAACATTAGGGAGTATTATGACCACCAGAAGAAAGACCATGGTGAAAGTGACATGTGAGCTGAATGAACATCTATAGAACCCAGTCTCGATCCATACAGTTCGAAGGTAATTGCATTAATAAATTATTTGGAGCAGAACTGCGATTGCAAAACCCCTTGTGATAGATGTAAATTAGAAACGGAGATTGCAGTGGTGCAAGGACCATAAAACCTGGACTGCAGATCAATGGAAAGATGTTTTGTTTTCCGATTAATCCAGTTTATATCTATTTCTCACCACAGAACGGGTTTAGGTATAGAAAACTCCCAAAGACGCCTACAACCCACACCACCTCCTTCATTCAGTGAAGCATGGATGTGGTTCTGGAATGATCTGGTTTCTCATCTCGGGGTTTGGTGAAGGTTCCCTTGTAGCGTTACATGGACAGGTCATTATCCAGTACTATGTCATTTTTTTGGCAGACTAACTTCATTCCTCGGTGCAGACATTGTTTCCGTTTAGAGATTGCATTTATCATGGTGATAATTCCCCGATTTACGCAGCCGAACTGTTCAATCACAGTTTCGGGAATATGAACTCAGTTACACACCTTCCGTTGTCTGACCAATCACCAGGCTTGAAATCATAGAGCCCTGTAGCCTGTTTTGGAAGAAAGACTGAGATCACGCTATCCTCCTCCAGCATCTGTCCGTGAGTCAGGGCAGTTTCTGCATGAATAATGGTACAACATCCCACTTACCATCATATGGAACTTATATATGTCCATTTCAAGGATGATTCAAGTTGTTTGAACTGACAAAGTTGCTCCCACACTATATTAGTTGCAAACCACTTCTTTTCGTTTGGGTTTTCCACTATTTTGGACAACCCCTGTATATGCATTATATAATGTTTGGGAAAAAAGTTGGACAAGCCAGATATTTCCCAGTTTCGTCTTTTCTGTAAATTAGCATTTTCTATTCATTGTATGAAGCTAAAGGATACGATTACTTTAATAAATCATTACATTTTTTTGTTGAATTTATAAAATATTAAACCAATCATGACAAATCTAGTAAAATTACGACAGATGATTAATTAAAGTTTAAACATTGAAGAGAGAATGATTAAACTTTAATTTTGATAAATTGGAGAGATACTCACAAAACGGGCAGACGATTTCTGAAATTTGTGTTCGTATTAATAAAAAAAAACAGTGAATGTGTTACTAAATTGATAAGTTAATTTTATAGGAATGAACATAAGAATTCACAATTACGCAACACAATCATGTTTACTTTTAATTACATAACACATTCACATGAATTTACAATTGTATAACACAATATAACGTGCATATATTAGATATATATGCTTGTTATCTTATGTGCAAATATGTCAAATAATATGAGCAAGTTATCTTAATCTTTTTTCTACTTGATGTCCAAGGAAAATTTAAGTTGGTAAGGTTCTTTTAACTCGTATCAGGTGATTAACTCCATTCTATCTTTATAGTAAAACCTTTCCAATGGCAAAATCAAACAGTAATGAAATGCTCAATCAATAATGAAATAAGAAAACTCTCACCGAAATAATCAATTATGTATATAAGAGATCGACATGAATAGCTCTTAATGGGGTTTCTCATAATGAATTGTGCTTTCCCTAGCTTTGAAGCTCCTGGCTTCTCTAATGAATTATTTGTAACATATTTATTCGCCTTTGACAGCGACCTACCATTTTTTAAAGAAAATACGTGCAAATTATATGATGTTTGCTTTACCATCCAACTAAATCTTAAGAGTTCAAATGTGAAATCGTAATTGCAGACTTAATTGTATTAACTGAATGATTAATAATAAGAAATTCTGAGAAATCAAGGAGTACAGTCGTTCTAAAACTTTCCATTTAAAGCTTTTATTCATTTCAAATTGGTTTTAACGGTCATTAGTTTAATGCATTTAATTAATTCCTAATAGAAATAACTAATAAATGCGCATATAGCAATCGAGTAATGTTTAACACATTTAATTTTTTCACATTTTTGAGGCATTAAAAAATGCAATGACAGGTATATTTATATCGACGATACAAATAAATTTCTAAAGAAACTACACAATAACGGTTTTTTGAAATATTAAAGCATTGAGCATCTGCGGATAGCAGATCTGAAGAGCTTTAAGCGGACTTTTCTCAGGTTTCATTCGCGATGTCTGAAGGGGGGGGGGCAGGAGGGCTTATTTCTATTATATTTCTTTTCTTTATGTTAGGTGGCGCTAGCATTTGTGTTAACGTTGCGCAAGAGAAAGGTTTTGGTAGGTGCATAGCTCAAAGACGTCTATTTAAGGAAACTTCCACGCAGGTTCCAGATTCCAAGCAGAGTTGCTTCTTCTGATTTCTGCAGAGGGAGGTATGTTTGCTTTCTCTTGGTTAATTACGCTTGTTTTCTGTTTGTAGATATTTTTCTTGATTTTTATGCTTACCTTCTTTTGTGAGATTTTGATTTTTTTTATAGTGGTTTAACTTTTTATAATGGCACGTAATATGACTTCTATAATTGTATGTTATATGACTATCAAAATGTGAAGTTTAAAAATATTGTGCTGAAAAAACTATTAAGAAACCAAGTTGAAAGAAATATCGAAATCAAATTTTACTAAGCATCAATCCTTTGCGGCGCAGTGTTAAACAACATGGAACACTTAACTTCGATCGCTTCTAAAATCATTAAATTCAACTATTAATAGAAAAAAGATGTTTTTAAAATTCCTTTTTAACCTTCTTTTTTAGTAATAGATGAAAACTGATATCAAGCTGATCCACAATTTTCCTTTATTGCAAGCTACGTAAAAGTGATTTTTTTTCAAGGAATTTTGTTAATTTTTTCTTGTAAAAAATAATTACAGTTATTTTGGTGGTTGTATCTTAAACTATTTATTCTATATATATTTTTTAATTTTTCATAGATAAAGCATACGTATAATCGTTGGACAAAATTAGGTGTTCCATCAGCTGGAACACTGTGCCGATCGTATTACATGGCGAGACGCTATGCCGGAAAGAGAACACCTTTGTCTTCTCTTCCAGTTCTTCTCCCATTTTTTGTGAAAAATGAAATCTATTCGAGGAATAGTGTTTTTTATGGCCAGAATTGACTATGGATCGTACCTTACTATGGTCGATCATTTTTATCTGGAGCTGCACTGAGTTTTCTGCTCTTTATCTTGAGTTTTACTTACATTCCTTTTATATAATAGTGTAGCAATTTTTATTTATGTATATATATATATATATATTATAGATCATTTTTTATTTCAAATATAACTGTAGATTTTTAAAAAAATAATTGTATTAAAAATGGCGAGGAGAGATCAACTAATTTTTTCCGAAATACCAAAAATGCTTCAAAAATTATCCTCTAAAGCGAATCTGAGCATGCTTCCTTCTGGTGTACCTTGACTCATGCTATATCTGCTACACATGTATAACGCAGTGCTTTTTAATTCAAATTCTGGAGATGTTACTCATTTTTGCGTTTCATTGCAATGCTCGCTCAGTCGCACTTTTGAGAACTCTAGCAGCGAAGTGTTCCATGTGATGGAACACTCACAAAATCAAAACTATAAGTAAAATTTTCACGAAATTTAACCTATTTATTTTCTCCTATAGGCCTAATTTTCCCTTCCTATTTGCTATATATTTTTATCTCCTATAGGCCTAAATATGTTTTCTACATTTTTTTTGTTTGAGTTTAAAATTTAAAAAGTAGTATGTCGCAAAGGGTCAAATCAAATGGTAACCAAACGCTGCTTGCGTATAATAAGTATAAAACACTTAGAAATATTGATAGAAAAAAAAACATACTAAAATTATTCTATGCTTTGTATAAAGGGCAGTGAGTCCTAGAAATATATTATCCATAAATAAAAATGAAATTCTAAAATACTCTAAATAAAAACGAAATTTTAAAAAAAGTCAATGGTAATTAAAAACAATAACTATGAGTAATTTGGCATAAAGATTACCTTATATCGGTGGAAAATTGCTCGACCTATATGCGGAATACGGTAGTAATCGTGATCTCTTTTGATTCCTATGATTACTCTATTTTCATCACATTTCTTTGCAAGTCATGAGTGACCTACGCTGAAGATTTTGAAGTTGCTTTCTCTGTCTACCTAGGATTTGCACTTGGAACATCAAACAGATGCTCTGTAGGAGGCCGTTCTATTTAGATGATGTTTTTGGACTCATATGAAAAAGGATGGTGTTGACTAACTATTAAAACAGATGGATGTAGTAAATTACTTAGACATTCTATATATACGAGACCTTAAGTTACTCATTTATTATAACCTGGAAGTAGTATGGTTCCAAAATAGACGGAACCATACCGCATATCTCTCAATACTCATGCGGTATTTTGAAAGGAAAGATTTCGGGTAATCTTGTTTTATAACAAAAGATATTGAGTGGACTCCACATTCACTGGATTTGTCCCTATATAATTTTTCTTCTGTGGTGGTAATCTCATATGATGATTAAATCAACATTAATCAGCAACATTAGGGAATATAAAAGTAGCAATATTCAAATGACTACAGCGAGCTTTCGAGAGAGACTTTGCAATGGTTGCGCCATTAATAGTCGGCATTTAAGTGACAAAATATTTTTAAAAAATTGACATTTGATGCATTTTGATCAAAATGGCATTTGATGTACTTTTAAAAGAAATGAAAATATGTTTTTGTATCTCCATTTGTTTGGATTTTTTAAACTTAGAAACTGGGAAATTTTTCTGTCGCATCCTGTATTTTTACTAAGAATTTATTGGTACAAATCATTACGAAAATTATAATTGAACTTTAGCAGTGATTCTTTGCTAGAAACAAAAGTAGAGTATAAGCATGGAAAGTAAAAAAATTCGGAATTTACAAATTCTAGAAGATACTAATTTGCTCTCCAATACTAAAGGAATTTGAGAAAGCATTTTCTGTCATATTTTTTGGATCAAAGAACAGAGTACTTCCTAAAACACTTTTCCATTTGTTAAAAAAAATAGCTACATATAATTTTATTTCTTTTAAAATAAATGCTTTTCTGGAGGTTCTAAGTAGAGTTTTTAATCCTGTTGAAATAAACTCTTGCTTGTTAATGCTTTCCATTTAACTACCTTTTTAGATCATTCGTTCTCATTCTTTTCAGTATTACTTTTAAAATAGTCTGTTTCAGTCATATTATATATATATAATATTCCTTTCATTAAAAGTTCTTTCTCTTCGTTCTTTTTCGAATATCACACTTTAAAAATTTTTCTGCTGAATGTTTAAAAAACAAGAAAAGGTAGTTTAGATCTAACTTCAAGAAAAAGATAATTTGATATGACAATGTTTTTAAAGTAAAAAGAAGAAGAATGGAATGAATTTGATAATCATAAAATAATTTTAAATATATCTTTTTCATGCGAAATGGATCTTTCAAATGTGATTTCTAACAAAAAAAATAAAGATCCAAAATTCTTGTAATATTTTTTTCTGGGGGGGCGGGGGTATTCTGATATCGAGTTTTTATAGAAATGCTTTCGTGAATTTTTTAATCCAACAAGTTTGATGCATAGTAGTAAAAAAATTGTCATTATTTTATGAAAGTTTCTTCCATCAAAGTAAATATAAAAGATATAAAAAGCAAAAAATTCATAGAATATTAACATCCTAATTCACACTTTTGTTAATATAATACTGTTTTTAGTATTAAATAATTTAAATAAAATGAAAAGTGTTATATATTATTTGCATTGTCAGTGCTTTAAAATTCTGATTTCAAGAATATCATCTGCCTGAAAATCTTAATTAAATATTTATCGCAGATATATTTAACGTAAATTATATTTATCATAAAAAGATAGATTTTTACAGAAGAAACCGCAATTCTGTTAGCTTTGAACTAACGCTAATCTCATGTTTCTATGATGGAGTATCAACATATTGAGTAACACAGCGTATTGTACAATATTCAACAATACTATAAGCCATAGCGAATATTGCTTAATATCATACAATATAGCACAATATATTTCTGCTACTGGGATAGCAAATACTCTTATTCTCTAACATTGGCTGAAAATTATTTCTGTTATCATCAATACATGTTATTTTTTTAAATTAAAAATCTTCTAACATTTATTTTATAAATTAATACTATATATTTTTTTTTTCTAATTTAGTGTTCAGTTGCCTTTTCGGTAATATATAAGGGCATTGATATTTTATTTGGAGCTTCCAAATTAAGCCCTCTTTTATTGTCATGCCGAATTCAATTGTTTCCATCGTGGCAACATAATTTTGGAAAGTTCTAATTAAACAAAACTATTAACATTAATGCAATTCCGTTCAAGATTCCATTAAAAAAACATTCATTAGTTCTGTCTTTATGCGCATTTCACTTCGTTTCTTATTTAGCGTACAAAGCGGAAACTTTAAAAATATTTATTTATTTTTTTAAAAAAAGGGGGTCGGTTAAAAGAATTTTAATATTTGCCATTTATGGGGAAAAACTGGTTAATCAGACAAACTTTTGTTATCGAATTCATTAAAACTTTTTTTCTGACATGCTAATAAAATAAAATACAGATTCCTTTCAGTAATACATTTATTCAAAGCTACTGATTTTACGAAGTATTAAATGACTTCAAATACCTCACACAATATTTTTTTCCATTAAAAAAATGGTTTTTACTCTGTTATTAAAAATGGCATTGGTAAATTTAAATAAGATTCTATATTGTGCATCTTTTGAATCGATGTTACTTAACTAGTTTTGTAAACCTTTTTCATAAGCGAAGTATGCCAAGAGAAGGTATACTAATGGGCCGGGATAGTCTGGTTGGTAGAGAGTGGGATTCCTTTCCCTTAGGTTGCGAGTTCGAACCCTGCCGGCCGAAGACGCGCGTATAAATCTGTCGTGGTCACAAAGTCCTCCATGTCGAGAGTAGCACCACTGGGGGTACTGGATCAGGGGTGATCTTTCTTTGATTCAGGTCAAAATTACGATTTGTGGGTGAGTGAATGAAATGCGAGGATGAAGTCCGCCTCGTAAAAAGAGTTGTGACGTGTGTGTAATTAAGTCGTACTTTTGGCCCTAGTTGACTCTACGTTAAAAACAAGAGGCGCTCCCCCCTAGGCTGAAATCGGCTATCCGGCAAGTGCCATAAGTAACAACAAGTATACTAATCGTCAAAAAATTGGAATTTTTGACGATTTTCCATGTTTGAAATCACCTTGAGTAAAATAATTCCAAATTATTTTATTTTATTTTTATTTATGTCTATCTGTTTACGAACGCGGTAACTCAATACCTCTTTGAACTATATGGATAAAATTTTGAATATGGTCTTTAATTTTTATCAAATTTTGAATGAAATAAAATCAGAGAAAGTCTATCTGTCCGATTGTTCAAATATAAATTAACTTATTAACAAAACGAAAGATCTAAATGATAAAAAAAATGCCACACAGATTTAATATCCAAAATATAGATAAGTATCAAGTTTGGAGCAAATTCTTTAAGAGATGAATATCTACCTGCTTGTATTTCCACAAGTATGTAAAAGTGATGGGTCAAAATGAAAAACTTACATTTTTAAAATTTGTCATTTGAGCTTGTGATTACAATTGTAGCTTTATGCCAAAGTTTGTATCCAACAAGTTGGAGAAAAGGACATCCAAAATATGCTTTTGGTTCGTACGAGAAAGTTTCAGGACATCAATCCCTCTGGTTTAGATGTAGGTGTCAAATAGAATAGCTTCCCATTGCTTTTGATAAATAAAATGTAAAATATTTCATTTTCATTGAATTAGAGTATTGTAGATAAATGTATACTTTAACAAAACAATCTAAAATTATGGAATGAATAGCATGAATTCTTTTTCAAAATATGTCTGTCTCATTAAAAAAGAGAAAGTACCTAACACTATTCTTCACTAACTAAAAACATCTCATTTTTCCCATGATTCCTATTTTATTACGGACATTAGGAATAGCAAGCATCTAAGCAATGGGAGTTAAGATCATTTTGTGGGGCTTTTTATCACTATGATGTCTTCATCCTAGGAAAAAAATTTGACCCTCTTCAAGGACACGCCATAAATCTCTAGAAAAGAAGGGCATTGTGTTTTCTTTTACTAAAATGAGTATTTGGTTGTAAATTTGTAAAACTTTTTCTTTTTGTCCATCTGCTTGTAATGTGACATATGAAATGTTTAAAAGAATATTTATTTTTTACTTTAGAAATTCAGTTTCGTTAGTGCGAGGTTGTCTTACTTTACCAATAATTTAATTTCAACAAAATACAAATGGGAAAAATTAAAAAAGAAAAATAATAATCATTCACAATGTAGACTTCTTAGTCCGTTTCCTTACTCCAAGGCTTAATAAACTCAATTCTTTTACAACAATAAATACCCATTCTACACCGTCTTACAGTGAAAGAATTCTTCCTTTATATCTTAAATTTCTGCGAAATTCCATTTATTTTCAGTAAAAAGTATGAGAAAATTGCCGGAACTACTTCTAGAAAAACAAGATTGTCAGAAAGAATGGATCCTTTAAACTCCGACATTATTGCAACCAACATCAAAATACATAGATTTTCAGATTTTTTTCCTTGGATTAAAACACTGGAAAAATTACTTTTGAAGATTCTTGTGAGGAATATTATGGCATGAAGTAAAAATGGAGTCTCATTTAACTATTTTAAAAATGTGAAAAACGTAAAAATATTATACTTTCAAAATCTCTTTTTTCCAGCTTAGTATATGAAGTATTAGTATCCTCCTTCCTTCTACTGTTGTTAATCATAGAACGAAGCACTAAGATTTTGTTTCTTGGAAGTCTGCAAAAAATATGGCATTTGGCAGTAATCCCAATACTTCTTTATCACCATTCATATTTGTATAGGTAAATGTTCATTCAGTAATTAGAAAGCTTTTTGAGAAAAACGCTAATTCATTATATTATAAAGAAAAATTAATTTTTTTTTATCAAATATGGAGACCAAAATATTCTCAAAAGCGTGAGGCTTAGATAGGGAAAGTTTAAGTAAATTTGGATCGCAATCGCATTTGTTTTAATTACTAAATGAAGAATATTAAGGAATTTTTCAGTATGATATTAATAAGTAGTTTTTTTAGTCCTTCTAAGTTTGGAGATGTCACGTATTTAAGATTTTTTTACTTCCAGGATTTTATAAAATAATTATTTTTCATGTTTAACATTCTGATAAAAGCGTTATTAAAAGCGTTTAGTATTTTTATTCTATAGTGAATCGCATAAATTATCATTATATTTGAGGTGGCTTAAAAGGTAAAACGTCTTAAGCTTTAAAATGGGAATTGAACGTGACCACACTAACATTTACATGCCCTACCCAAAAATTAATTAGTTTCCTTTAAGATCATATTCGTATTATGCGCAATCATATAAAATTTCACAGGGAAGAAAATTACCTTCCGTTCATATTCTAGATTTCTAGCATTTTTGTGTATTGGAACTCTACAGCAACCTAACAACAGGAAGGAACCTATTGGAACTCTGTAGCTCTAGACCGTTTGATCTACAGCAACCAAATTTGGCATATGTATACCTTGGATGGCAGGAATATGCATCTAGGAGCGATTTTTTTAAAGTTTATTTACAATTTCAATTAATTAAAAATTAATTGCATCATCATAAACTTCATCAAATTAATTTTTAATGATACCGATTTAATTGTGATACATATATTTAATGAATTTTAGCAAATTATTAAAAATATATTTTTGCCTAATTTTCAACAATGGCTTACATTGTTACACTGAAATTCAAACGTCTTCATTTATTCAAAAAATAATTAATTGCGCGATTTTCTTACATTATTCATAACTCAAGAAGATTGAATTTTATATTTGAATTGTTTACAAGAGGAATAAAAATTGAATAGAGACGATAGATGATTAGAATATATATTTACATTTTTCATAATGCTATGATGTCGGGGAACTTTCTCTATTAGAAAGTTTCATGTGCACGATAAAGAAAGCTTAACTAAGTTAATTAAATCCATTTAAATTATCATGGCTTTACAGTCAGAAAATTTTGCGGAATCAGGAACATGGAATTATAAGAAACGATTGAACTAAAATCGGATATAATCAATATTTTCGCTGATCATCTGGTTTCCATGGCTGACTAGTTATCTATAAATTCCATAATCTTTAAAAATAGTAAATATTTTGGGTTGCCTTAGTAATATTCCTACTCTAAGAACATGATTTTTTATTTTTTAATTATACTTTTAATTTTTTACTTTAATTTATTTTTAGTCAGAATATAATTGTGAAACATATCCATCCATAAATTAAAAATTGATAGAAAACTCTGATCAAATATTAAATTTAATCCCATTTATAAAATATTATAAGTTTCAATAAACATCCGATGATTAGTTTCCCATGTTTACATTATGTCTTAATTTCATTACAATTCTGCTTGGTTTCAGATAAAAAAAAATAGTATTACTTATTCTTTATATTTTTAAGCAAGCTTTTATTAATCAAGTAATTTTATTATTTTTTTTTACTTTTGAATATAATTCATAATTAGTGTTTGTAAATATTACGAAATCTCAAAAGAAATTTTATCACTTCGTATCTATGAAATTAATTTGTTAATAAAATAACTCATAATTAAAAGCTCTAAAATTATCATAATAATTTATTATCACCAGGTACTAATATTTGAGTAAAATATCAGATTAAAGAATGAAAAATTGGTTGCAATATTCCATTTCTATAAATATGAAGCATGCGACATTAGATAAAAACATTTTACAAATTAAACTACAGGTTCTTTTTCAACATATTATTCCTTGAGAGTTGTTTCTCATAATACAATTGGAGAAAGATATATTTATCTTTTTACAATAAAATGACGTGTTTCCATATAAACTCATTATCGTCATTATTTACAAAAAGAAAAAAAAATCATGTGTTTAATTGTAGAAATAAGAACACCATTTCTACGGGGCAAACCAACAACTTGTTATAGAATCTTGTGAAAATTGTTTTTTTGCAATTTATTATAGCAACTTGGAAAGTCTTTGTTTTTACTATTATTATTGGCAATCTCTTAAAATTTACACTAATTCAATATTACAAATGAGCAGAATTATATCTGCTTTATATTATTAATGAAATGGAATATTAATGATCGAGTAGATTGTCATTAAGAAGGTCTGAAATCGTCAATTGCTTATTTTCTTAAACGGATTAGTTAAAGAATTATTCGTTATAAATTGACTTTATGTATAAAGAAGCAATGGGAGAATTAATAGAAACGGGCTTAACTTGAAATAAAACATTTATTGACAATTTTGAGCTCGGAGAAATATTTTATCGTAAAAATATTGAATGCCAACTCGGAATGCTTCAATAAAAATACATCCTTAAGATTTGTGGTGGCAAAAACTACCTGTTAGAGGCACCCATTTCTCACTCAAAACAAATAAAATATCTCTCTCTTTACTAAAGATAGTAGAGAGAAAGAGAGAGACTTTTAAAAAAATTTCTATCAGTGTACCGTTTAAGAAAAAGAATTTGTTTTAAAGTGAACAGATGTGCATCAGCGCCATTTATTTAGCCATAAACATTATTTACTAGACTTCAAAACTTTTATTTCGAATGCTTCAAACACAAGACGTGATTGGATCAAAATAAATTAGCTATTTTTTGCTTTTTTATATGAATCATTTTTATTAGTTGAAGTTTCTTCTTTTGTAACATCTTGAAAAATGATTTGCTGTTAATGAAATAAACTTATTCATATAACCATTCCCTGTATATTATTTACGTTCCTGCCATTTGGAAAATCTTGAATACTGCTACTAACTAAATTTAAAAAAAAAATCTCTTCATCAGGAAAATGGACGGAATAAATGACAAATGAGTTTATATTTTCGTATAGTCAGCTTGTTTTTTCTTTAAAAAAAAAACTCTCGCTTTAGTCTCGAAAAATTTTTGAAAACAACTACTAGCTAATATCGACTGAAATTCGGTGTCAGTTATTTCTTATATAGAGATATTTCCGAATATGTTAAAATTATTCGACTTTCAAACGTATTCGAATTTTCTTTATTACATAAAAACACGATTTATGCGAAAAAAGCGTTCATGTACTGGAAGTAACTAGCTTTCATATTCAGGACTCAATCGTATATTAATAAGTGAATTAACTAGTGAGTAAATGAATCGATAATTGAATTTAAAATACTTAATAAATCAATACAAATTTTCTAAGTAATTAATCCATTTGTTCGTTTATTCCTTAAACATTTTTATATATTTATTTTATAGACGGAGTTAATACATATAAATACATTGTTGTCAAAACCCATCCTTTTGCATAATAGAAGATGGCATACCCCTTCAAAATTTCAAGAAGCTCACCCACACGTTTCTTAGAATATACATATTAAACCGCTTCTTAAACTCGAGAATCTATTCCATGTCACGTAGCCGGCAAGATGAATATTTTCTACATATAGCGAAAATTGCATTTTGAATTCTCGATTAGCCAAAGTGTTTAATGTGGTTAATTTCTTATGAAATCTTTCGAAATTATGCTTCTGAATATCTATTTGTTGATTAGTATTCTTGAGTTCAGACGCAATTCAAATTGTATAAAAATTAATGAGTTTATCTACAACTTTAAATAAAAGTTTTTTTAAAGTAATGGAATTTAATGGAGATGGTGAGTAATGGAGTTTTACTATCCACATTAAGAGTTAAGATTTTAACATTTTTCTGTTAGCTAATATCCTCTTTGAATTAATTTATCATGTCTGTTTTATTTACTAACGTCTTGAGCCAGATTTGCTGTATCTGAGCGTCTATGAACATTTGATAGAAAGCTGTGAATATTATTAATTGCAGAAATAATTTTTAAATCTCCAATTTCAGATAATAAATAAGTATATGCGACAAACGTAACTCATCAAGAATAAATGGTCAAAATTATTCTTCGTATTTTTTAAAACTTTTAACTACAATTTAATTTTTTTATGTAAGGTGGAACTTAAGAATATATAAAAATTTACAGGAGTAAATTTTTGTAATTGAGCGCAATAACGGTAGACAAGCTTTATTATAAGCCATAAAAAACATTTTGAAAATAATGGTAAACGGTATCAATAGCTATTGTCTTTGTGATTTCCAACACTTTTAGTTTCGAAAATAAGTTATACATTATATTATTCTACCATTTAGTGAATAGCAAAATCATGTATCACTCTTTATATCATTTAATCAGTATACTAAGTATTTAAGGCCTAATAAAAGATGAAAAATATTTCGAAATTCTTTTCTAATAACTTTTACTCCTTTCTTAATAAAATTGTTTCATACAATTTTGTCAAATACTAAATAAAAAAATTAATTAATTTAAATTTTAAATTCTTCTTAAGAAACTGAAATTGTAATCTTATATTGATAACGTTAGAATTTAGACATTTTAGTAAATTTTAGAATTTAAACTATGCTTTCGTAAATCTGAATAAATTGCAAATATTTAACATCATTGTTAAGAAAAGCAATAGTCATAGGAGAAATACGCAGAGTTCTGCTACAAGTTTATATTTCCTCGGATTAGAAACCAAATTCGTATTTAGAAAGCTAAGGTTATCATTCTCATTATTGAATTCGCTGCAGTATTCGTTAGAATTATTAGTAAATGGTAAGAACCTACAACTATTATAGGTTCTTTTCTATATTAATTATAATATAGATGTATCTATATTATAATTTTAATTCACATCTGTATTAATTATAATATAAATGTATCTATATTATAATTAATGTCTATATGTAATTTAATATCTGCGTAATTTTATAGTCCTATGTAATTTAAATTTACATTTACTATATTAATTATTTTATAGATGTATCCATATTATAATCAATTTAAATTTTAAACTCTTCGTAAGAAACTGAAATTGAAATCTTATATTGATAACGTTAGAATCGAGACATTTTGGTAAATTTAAGAATTTAAACTATGCTTTCTTAAATCCGAATAAATTGTGAATATTTAACATCATTATTATGAAATGCAATACTCATAGGAGAAATGCGCAGAAGTTTATATTTCCTAGGATTAGAAACCAAAGTCGAACTTATAAAGCTAAGATTATCATTTTCATTAATGAATTCTCCACAATTTTCTTTAGAACTATTAGTAAATGGTAAGAAGTCTCAACTTTCTCTAGAGATTTCTGCATTGAGACACTCTTCCGCTGTATTTGTATAATTAAGTGCAATAGTGGTTTAAGTCAAATAACTTTGGAGGTACTTCTAACTTCCTTAAGTTGCTCTGGATTATGTTCCAAGCTCTGCATCAACCGAGCTGAGTGTTTAAAAGTCTCGAGCATAGAATAAATTGTGTCCCTGATAGAATTGCAAGTCGTGCATATATATGTTTCTGAATTAATCTTAGTCTAGACCAAAACGATTGAGATACATTCTAGAAGAATGTTTCTTCACAGAATTGGTTTTGTTAGATTTATATTAATTTGCTTCAGATAAAATACTTTTATTAGTGTTTAAAATATTGAATTAATGAAAAAAATTTCAATTTTGCAAAACTGCAAGCAAACTTTCGTAAAAATTGCAATTCATTGGTCCTTTATTTTTAAAAATAAGTTTGAGAATTATTTTTAAACGAAAAATATCAATAGCACAAGAGTAAAGAAACTAATATTAACAAATAACAACACGGAAAAAAATAAAATAAAAAATGTAATTATATATTTATAATTATATTTAAAGTAAATGAGATTTTGCTTCAATTTTTTTTTTGTTTTGTTTCAATCGAGAAGCAGAGTTATAAATCTATAATCCTTCCTGAAATAAGTTGTTTGTAGTAATGCACCATTTCTAAGGATATTTTCTATTTCAATAGCAGTGCGTTTTCATTAACAACAAGCATGTATTATTAATCGAAATTTTTTAAAGGATTCTCATATTTTACCAAATAGATTCTGGAAAATATTATCTAATGAAAACTGCTATTTAATAAACTTATATAAGTATTTCAAAAGTATATGAGCATTATAATCAATATTAAGGCATATAAAGGGTGTAAAGTTTTCTTTATTGGTTACAATCTTATAGAAGTCTAATGTTCGGGACATTTCAGTAAAGTCGCTGAATCAAGAATCTGTGAAATTTATTACTAAATTAATAGAATATTCCAATGTTTTGTAAGCTATCTATTAATAGTAGAACATAGTTCCTATCTTGACAGTGTAAAGAAAAGATGCCATTTCAACTTCGGATATAAAATAAAGTCACAGTTAATTAATATATCTATTTCTAAAAATGATATAGAATTGTAAAACATCTATAAACAGATAGGAATTATTCTCCTCCTACTGTAGGAAGTCATATTAGAAGAGCAACTACTGGTTGGCAAGACTGAAATTAATTTCTCAAACATGTCAGTGTTCATAGCGTGATTTAATATTAATATAGGCAGAAAATGTTACATATATTCTGATGAAATTTATGAAATTTTAGAATAGTTTCGGTTTAATCTGATGCTGTAAAATTTAAATTTAGCTATTTGGATATTCAGAAATGTTTATATATATTCAGAGAAGCTAAAAATCCTTATTTTATAAGAAATGTTTCTAAATCATCATATTTCTCAGTGTTCTGCAACAACAAAATTTCTTCGAATCCAATATTTGTTTACAAATGTCAAAGTTATTCTCGAGAAGCCTATAAATCTGTAGATAAAAGTTCATTTCGGGGAAATAGATAATGAAAAAATATATTTCTAAAACACGTTGCGATAGTTCTACGGGTGATGAAATATATATCAGAATACATCCTTTAAAATTCAACAATTTTAGAGTTTCTCATTTAGAAATTAAAGTAATAGTAAGAGGTTGTAAAGAAAGATATGGGTGTTATCAGCTTCATAATCAAACCAATAGGATATACATGTAAGAATTTAACATGGTATTATGTGACAACTGTTGAGATAACCTTATCGAGTTAGCACTGAAATCAGGTTAGATAATCGGATTAATACTGAAATGATATCGTGACAATAGGAAGTAATATCCACAATCCCTAGAAGTTCTAAATGGCTAGTTTATCTACATAAATGAAAATTAGCTAAGGTATTAAAAGAAATAGTAGCAAAAATAGTAACTTCCTATCATATTAAAGATTAGCCGTTTTTGTTGACCAGCTGATATGCAAAGAATATTAGTTGTGTTTACTTCATATTAAATCTCTTATGCCGAAATATACTGTTCATGGTTCTCCCTCGAAAGTGTTTTTAAACCTCAAGTTGTAACATATATCAGAACTGCTTTAAATTAGTAGTCTACATGTCTACATGAACCACCCTTGTAGGTTAAAGTACAATAACATCATTATGCTGTTAAAAACAAGTAACGGGAAAATCTGTTCTAACTTTCACGATACTTTAACTTCAATTTTCATTACTTAGATAACCCTTTCTAGGGGCATTGGAAGTATGCTTCCCACCACATTTATCAATCTTTGTATGAATTTATGTAGGTTGGCATAAGTTCTGACACATTTTTTTAGAAAGACAGAAACTTAGATATATTAGTTCTTTATTTTGCACAAAATGATACATCTTGATTTGATAATTAATTATTAACAAAATTAATTAATCGAATTAAATTTATCTAATAAGCTAAATGAATCCATTTTCTTATTCTAATTTCAAGCCTAAAAATATTTTAACATAATATGACTAGAAAAAAATGGCCCTTTATAGGGATAAACTACAAAAGTATTAGATAGAATCATCCTCAATTAATCTTTAATAATTGATGGAAATTACTTGATTAATATTAAATATTTGATAGAACATAGTAAATGGTTTGAATTTCAGTTCAACGTTTAAATCTGTTGACGAAAATTATGCAAAAAAATTTTAAAATGCCAAAATTCAAAGAAAATTTGCAATTTGACATCACTAAAATGAAATTTTTTTTAAAGCTGTGAAATGATGTGAAATTCCGTTTTGTGAAATAATATTTTCAGGAGTTACTGGAGAAAAATACCAAGATCTCTTAGTTTTTAGTTATTGTAAATCTTAATTAAAATTTCAAAAAAAAACAACCTCTGAAGTGCACGTGCCATCCAGTATATCGGCGCATACTTTGTTATTTCTAGGTCATGCAGTTTATATTGTTGACTATCAACACACACACGCATTCCTGTTTATTATTCATAGAGATTATTTGTATCAATTTATCGAAGTTTCGAAAATGTCAAACAGATAAGAGAGATTATCACATGTTTAGTTCTATAAACTTTTGCTATGAAATGTAGGCCTTATCGGGACAGACCTCTTAATTTTAAGCCATGATTAGCTAACGAAGATGACGCATCAGGCCGGAATATAAGGTAGATCTTTGTGAAATCTGGTTTCCAATGTACAACATTACGGTGCCCTATCTGAGTCTCCGCAAAGGAGTCATTAAAGCTCATGTCAAATTTAATGGTTATACTCATAAGTCAAAAATCTAAATACAGAAATATAATTTTAAACTTGTGCTTCCGGAATGTTGGAAATATGTATACATGCGTGAAAGACAAAAATGATTATTAAAATATTTTGCAGACCCATTAATTTTAATGGGATTTAGGAGAGTAATTTTTCACATTAATTACAGTTGGGAGAGTTATTCCATCTTCATTTTATTGATTACAAAGTTCATAAAATTTAGAAAATCTTTCATGATAATCCATTAGTACTGTACATTTTTATCGTTTCTTTAGAAAGCATAACTTGATGATTAGTAGCATATCTTGTGAAAGCAGTGGATCGATACATTCTTAAATATGTCGCTACATTTTTATTGTGGAAACAAATTTATTTCTTGTGGGTTGAAGAAGGGTATGCAAACCCCTTTAAGTCTTAGTTCACCGCATAATAATATACAGTTAGACGCTCATTACCATGATTTTGTTTTAATCGGTAGAGCCATCTCCTCAGCGGAGCAAATTCTTTTCAGAGAATTTATTTGCATTGATTCAAATAAGTTAAAAATATATCGAATATTAGCTTTCCATTCTTAATAAGATTGCGCAATCTTTTCATAATTCTACTAATCCGTGAAGGGTTTCATGAAATTTTAAAGATTTCAAGAACTATAATATGTACTGATTTTAAAAAATGTTTTAAGGGGACGTTGGATTCTGTTGGGCAATTTGCTAACTATTCACTTAGAGTTACGCAATTTTTTATACATATGTATTGAAATACAAACGTCAAATTGCTTTTCAAAAATTTTTTGAAAACGAAATATTTTCAAACAATAAGATGTGTAATTTTTAAAAATTTCAAAATATTCCTGGGGACTCAAATTTTATTTTTTTTCTAATTTTTTTTCGTTATTACCCAATATAAATTTATTTGATATAAAACTGTATATGATTTTGTAATTCCAAATAAATGTTAGTGTGCATAAAAATATTTTTTTAAACTTACTGATATTGCATAAGAATTTTGTTTTTCGCAACTAAAACTGATTTTTAATAATATAAGTATCTTATTTTCTTTTAATGTTAAACAGAAATCTTTATTATCAGTTCTATATAGTTTCTTTAAAATTTAAGACACCAGAACATTTCAAAGATATTTAAATCTAATTACAAAATCATTTTGAGCCAAGTAATTAAAGCATGCTTTTTTTTCTCTAGGCCTTTGAAATATTCCTTTTATTGAAAAAATATATTTTATAACACTATTTTAATTGAATATAAACATATATTTTGGTGAGAAAATTATAAAAATAAAGTTTCTGTATCTGTCCATTTTTGCTTATTTCAAAGTGCATTGACCCCTTAAAGAATCAATCATTTGCATCTAAACTGGAAATAATAATATCAGTACTTAAACTTGGCTACCAACAACATATTTTAGCTTAAAATAGGTAGCTTTAGAATTATATATTTAGAATACAATTATGAGATTAAAATTCCTAATAAATATACATCACATATTCCAACAAAGCCACAGACCTTAATTATTCAACTGTTTTAATTACAGTGTTAGAACCTGTTTTCTGGTCTGCCGCAATTCGAGGAGGACTGTTGAAATAATGTCTTGTTTCACTGTCAGTCTTGGATAACTATTAAACCATTTTGATCGATCGTTATTTATAAACCTTTTCAGAAGCAGCGAAATTAATTGCTCTCAGCTTTCTGCAGCCTTTAATTTATATAATAGTTATGTAAATGAATGGCTAAAATTAGATGAAGGATTACTAGTAGAAGAACAATAAAAAAAAACTCTTAGCTTCATCGAAAGATTCTGTTTTTAATTTTCCCCTCTTGAATTACAGAAGATTTATTAATAAAGTACCTAATTAATTTCAACAGCTTTAAATGCAATATCCCTACAGGAAAATAAAACAACTTTAACTAAAGATCAAAAATTGGACCAGCATGTTCAAGAAGGAACAAAAGCATAATTCTTTTTACCGATCTTTTGTTATCATAAAGACACTCAGCTGTTGGCTATAAGTGAAGTAAAGAAATCACTGTTCTAAAAACTCTTATATAAAAGTTTGGCCTGGGAAAATAAAAAGTGTATTTTTATTGTTTTTATCTAAAAACAGATTGTGAATTAATTTCCTTTTTCAAACTTCTGATTCTATTATTCGGCGCGTAATACGAAGGAATACATTTCTTTCTCAAATATAGTGAAATAAAATATGTTCTGCTATTATTTTAAGTCATTATGCATTTATTTTTTCATGTTGCGGATTAATAACAGGAATAAATATATTTTATATAACAATAATATTTTTAATAATAATAATATTAACAATATAGATAACAATAATATTTTAATAATAACAATAATAATATTTTAATAATAACAATAATAATATTTTTAATAATAACAATATAAATAATAATAATATTTTTTATAATAATATAAATAATAATATTTTTAATTGTTCTTGATTTATTAAGCTTGTTTTTTGCTTGCTTCATTTTCTTCTTATCTTATTTGGAATTTGTTATATTTGTATATTTAACTAAAAGAAATCTTAAATTATTTACCTTTTATTACATTTTAGTAGCTTTAATTGATATCAAGGAATATTGGTACAAATTTTTAAAATGTTTAATTCTTATGGATTATAATGCGTATATCTAAAATTGTATTCTTATAGTATATCTAAATATATCTGTGTACATCGAAAATTAAATATTATTTATTTAATGGTCTCATTGATTATGCTCGAGATTTTAAAATAAAATTTCTTTTTGAGGATATTGTATAATTAATATTGAATGCTTACGGAGCCACTACATTATATAATTGTTTTAATTATGACCTTGGGGATTGAATGGCACATCATCATTCCCTTAAGTCAGAGATAGTTATTTTGTATCAGCCAGTTATTTAGTATAATCCATATGATTTAAATGTTACAACTTTTTGCTAAAAATTCAGATTTTACAAACAATAGTTGCGTCTGATATTATAAGATTGTGTAGGCATAAATGAAAGAAATGAGAATGCTCAGGCAAGTGAATACTTCAGAAAAAGTTGCTGTGAAATATATTTGTATATCATATCTACGAAACTTTAAAAAATAATTCAAATTAGTCACCAGTTTTTAAATGAACCTACACTATGTTGTGTACATTTTGTGACAGTGAAAAAATTCCATCCTATTGAAGACCCTGTGACCGTTTCTCATGTTCTCCAATTACTGCCTTATCCTCCTACTTCTGCATAAAATCGTGGACCTCTGGTAAGGTCACGATACATAACTTGCATTACTAATAACTTACATGATATCGTGAATGAAAGGAAATATAGACCTTCGGCTTGAATCTATATTTCCTGTCCATTCTATATTCAGTGAAGAATCTTGAATCTCTTTGGAATCTATTGTGAAAATATATATTTAAGACATCTTTTTAAAGGTCAATCACACCAAAATTGAACATAAAACTGCGACTGTAATAATTAGATAACACGCCGATTTCATTGATTTAAGGCATTTCGTTTATGAGTTATTGCGTTTACAGGCATGCGGAAGTACAGGCTGAAAGATGGTCAAATTTTGAAAAGCATCTCTATTTTAGATGCCAAATCTGTATACCAAATGTTATTTGCTTACCTGTTTGTGCTTTGTAGTTATTGAATTCACTTGTACTAGAACAATCGTCTAAGCAGATTTCCTCTAAATAGATTTCATTCAAGATTTGACAGAAATCTGCAAATTCGGTAGAAATTCCATATACGAAATTTCAGCCATATAGATCAAACCGTTTTTGAATTGTATTTGCAAACAGACAACCGTAATGCCCAAAATTAGTTTCTTGGACTGTGAGGCTCGAAATGTGGAAATTTGTCAAACTTTTGAGTTCAAATTTTTGGCAATTACAATTTTTTTTTTTTTTTTTTTTTTTTTTTTGTACTTCGTATACTAGAAAGTAAAAATTACTGAACATTCAACCTTATTTATAAAATATCGATGAACTTACCCTAACTTAAATTCAAATATTTGGAACATTCGACGATATTTCCCAATTTTTTTAACTATTAAATTTTTTACCAAGGTTTTTCCTGCTTATGCAAATTAATTTTGTCTGTAATGGGAACACAAATTACTATTTCTTAAGCAAATATAGATTAAACTGGCGCTGTTGCTGAAACGTTGCTTTGGAAACTGTATATTTATTCATTCTTTCCATTACTAAATAAACAAATCCCATGCTTGAATAAATTCTCTGGTTTGGCATATATGACACTCCATTCTTTGGCTCAACGAAACGCTCTAAGGAATATACTTACTCTGTTTGACACAAATGGCCATTCCTATATCATCTTCTAATGTTACAATATTAAAGCAGTTATTCAAGGATATACAACTTGGTTATATATTTCCCTGATTTGGAAGTAAAATGACCAACCGGCTGCTCTAAATGGAACAGGTTTTATTAAAATGAAATTAATGTAAAGCGCATGTCAAACAATAATTCACCTTTCGTATTTTAATCCGAAATTTTGGTAAGACTTGGGCTTTTAAGCAATGCACTCCTATTCCTTCTACATTCTCTTAAATGTTATGGGTATTAGTGTTCAATTTATTCATAGTTGTTAGTTGAGTGCTGATATTCGCTGTTTTGATTTTAATTTTGAAAAGAAACTCTGCTTTTGCTGATTCGAGTGGATTATTTTTTAATGAACGGACCTTTTAACTGTTTCATGGAACTATTAACGTATTAATTGCCTTTCTTTTCAAACATTTTGGTCTGATAAGCTATATATGTGCAGGAAAATTTGTCTAATAGAATAATTATATTTAAATTATATTTTGTTTTGAAAATATTTGATATTTTTGAAAACGGGTATTACTATAAAAATGATCAGTAAGTAACGGATCATTACTGTAAACTCTAAATTACATATTTATGCACGGTAGTTTTCTAATATAAAAACCAAATCAAAAATATAATGCTTCAAATACGGCAATTCTGTTCCTACAGATGAATTTCAAATTTGTTCGCTTTTTGCAAAGAAACGAAACTAAGAATACACAATTTCTACTACAAACAATATTGATTGATATATAAAGAATGAATTTAGTCTCTCAAGTGTACCAAATATATTTTTAGCGCCGACTTTAAATTTCAAAATTCTCAAATTGGGATCATGTCAGGTAATGGGTTAAAGATAGTTTGAAATTTTCTTTATCATTCTATATGAATAATAAATCTCGTGTAGGCACTTTTATTTATTGAACTTAATACTATATCTGCATTAAAATTAACTTCCAGCTTAGTGTGGTTTAAGAAATATAAAAATATATTTCTTGTAAACTAACAAAGAATAAGTACTTGATTACAACTAATGAAAAATATAAGAAATATTCTTCGTCTTTTTAATATACTGATTCTGAATGCTACAAAAAAGATTCTGAGGCAAACGAATTCTGAGAGTTTTGTATAAAAATGCTTCATGGAACTGATCTCTAAAGCAACTCTCGAATTAAATTGACTTTTCAATATATCTCTTTTAGAATACAATTTTAAACTATCTGGAAAGATTTATTTCATAGCTTCTCCATTCTTCAAAAAAATCCATACATTTATTATTTCTTGAAACACGGAATGAAACATATATTAATTCGATAGTTCTACACTTCCTAATTTATACACAACCCAAGAAGATTGCTGTCAGTAACGAGTTGTATGAGCTATTAATATAAATTGTTAATTATCTTATTTCATGAAGTAAGTATAAATTTTCAATGTTGTGTCTCTAGTGAATAATATCTTTGATAAATTACCATTCTACGAAATCTAAATATCATCATGAATCTTTATTATTATTTTACTTCAATGTTAATATCATCGCTGAAAAGAGACGTTTGGAGATAATCCATACGTAATGGATGCAGGCTATTGACCTTCGACGTAGAAGAATTTGGCTACCGAAATGAAGTTTCTGTAAAATACAATAATTATAGTAATATATCTATCAGAAACCGAGATCCAGAGATCCTTCTAGAAAATTCCAAACTCTGTCGAAAGACTATAAGATGCGAAATTCAAACTCGGAATTGATCGCAGTACGAGTTCCTTAGCAGTACACTCAGTGCGCTTTTGAATTTTCCTAATTAGTGATTCTCTGTCTTCTTATGAGATGAGTTTCTACAGGTGATGTCCTTTGAGTATCCAGAGGCTGTTTTCCACATCTTGTTCCGTGTTTTCCGAAAAATTCATAGCATAAAGCGTCATTTTTCATTATCCGTCCTATTACACTTCTGTTACCTTACAAATACTGAATGATTTGCTTAACAGCATGAATGCGTAGCGAAGACAAATTTGTAAATATCAGAAGATCTATCTTCATGCATTTAAGCACGCATAGTTCAGAAACGAATTGTTATTACATATTATTAATAATTTTTTAATAAGAATACTCAATATTATCAATTATTGAGTAACAATAATTTCAATATTTTCACAAAATCATGGTTTCGTATATCAACTTTTCTGTCCTTACAAATACATTTGCAATTTAGATCTAACTTTTGCAACTAATATGAAGACATAAACGAAGAAAATGATAGACGTATATAAGTAGAGAAACCCATTCCGATTAACCATATAATGTTATTTTTTAATATTTCTTTTTGCTTACTGAAAATGCATTGTTTTCTATTCTGACCATAAGCATGAATTTTTAACGAAATAATCAATAAAAAGCTATACTTCATAACTTTTCATGTTAAATATAGATTTAAAATATTAACTGAAAATGCAGTTAGAAGCTATTCCTAATATAATTTTAGAAATGGAGAGTGCATTATCTAAAACGACACATTATAAAAAAGAAATGAAACTAAAATCAGATATATAAAGAATGAAAAACTATGCAATAATATGATGTCTAATAACACCTTCAATTCGAACTGTTGATAAAAAAAATTTCAAAGAAAATTCTTTGCAAAATATAAATTTCTCAGGAGCAAGATTTGTATTTTTTTCTCGTTCTTTTTCACACATGCATAATTGCGTCTTTGAGTAGGATTCAAAGGGACCGTCTCTTGGATGATTGAGCAATGAACAGAATCTGCTAAGTATAACTCACTAGCATAAGAATTCACTGACATTTTTTTTTTCTTATTGCTGAAATGAAATCGAAGAAGTAGAGTATGTTAAGATGTTTTATCGGAAAGAAAAAGTTTAAAGATAAGATTTATTCAAGCGAATGGTATTTTGCAAATTACACATTCCGATTCCTTATCAGATCTTTTTTTATTATTATTTATCTTTCAGTTGTAAATTCGGTATCTGAAATTTTTCTATTAAGATAGCATTCATGCATAGTTGATATGAAATCGTTCTTTTTATATAGATCTATGAGAAATAAAAAGGATATTAAAAATAATAAAATGAATAAAATTCTTTAACAGTTCTTTTTAAAGAAAAAAAGTTTGGAAACCTGTCTTAGGAAAATATAAAAACAGAAGTTGATTTAAGAGACTCAAGATATTTTTTTTTCTTCTCCATTTTAGTTTAGAAATATGATTGGCATGACAAATGAGTTAAAATTTATATTTATATCATACAATTTTAAATTACTAATATGCTTTCAAAATCTCTAAATTCGTATTTTTATATATTATGAAACACAGCAAAAATTTTCATTGCAAAAAATCTATAATATGTTAAAAAGACCTTTTAAAAAACTCTTTATATCTATAAATTTGTACAGACGATCTATAATTTCGTCATACTCTCGTTCGGTTATTTATTTTTTTATTAATTAGTCACTTCAAAAAAAATTAACTTTTATTCACTTACAATGAAAAAACAAAAAATAAAGGGTCGTAACTATTATATTCTTCCAAAACTATTGAAACTCTCCAATCACGAACCCCTGAAATAGCTTAGAGTTATTATGCTCTAACCAAAACATGATTTTCTGGACAGAATATTTTCGAATTCAATACCCACTTTCTTTGAACATGGAAGCTGGGCATGGAACATATTCAATTCATTGTTTTCAAATGTTAGTTTGACATTGACTCGGACGTCTTTCTAGTTATTTGAATGCCCTTAAGAATTTCGAAGTCCATCCTATAATATCTTTCATGTAGTTCGAAACGGGAGATAATCTAATCAAAGATGAAAGATCTGCATATTATGATACATTCAAACATTAGTTTAAACTTATGAAAAAATTTATATTCTTTCTCCCAATTTAAAAAGCAGTTTTTGCATCGATAGATAAATGTTATTTCCATTCACCCTATGCAATTATATATAAAAATATCGATCAAAGTTCATCTATTTTTACCGTATTCTTATTAAATAAATATCATTCTTAACAGCCAAACTCTGTATGCGTCACTGTTAAGCTATGTTTAAATATGTAACCATTCATAATATTATTAAAAAAATTATATCTATCTCTTGTATTATCACTTCATATTCTTTATATTTTAATTGAAATTATCAGCAGGAATCAGTTTTAATTTTAACATTTTTTTTCTCCATGCTTGAAATTTCCAGGGTAAACATAAAAGAACAATCCCACAAAACGTCTGAATTCCTCAGAGCAATTGAACTTCATCGATTAGCAGTTATATAAATTAGCTCCCTGCGGCAATCTTTTTGCCTTCGTTTAGTTAAATATACAAAATTATGTTCTATGAAAATCTTTGATAAAGCTGTGCATCTGTTGCAAAAGGCATTGCAATTTAATTGACAAACAATTATTTAGAATAAAATTCCTTAAAATGAAATCAAATATTTCTTTTTTTTAAAATTATTATAGTTACAAGAATTTGTCAGATTTATTTTTTCACCATTTTTTGTTACAAACTTTATTTTGCAAATGGATTGTTTTACTATCAGACTCGTACTTATTATTCAATCATAAATGATTACTTCATTAAAAAATTCTATTAAGATAAAATGGGTTTTCAAATACTGTTTTTAGATGGCATCTATAATCTAAATTATACAGAACGGCTATAAAATAACCTTCCCTATTTCGATGCATCTAAAACAAAAAATGTATGAAAATGAAAAATGTTTTAAACAATGGTAACCAATTAATTACCAATAGTAGGTATTTTAGCCTAGGTTGATTCAAAACGGGCCAATAATTGAAATAAATTCACGGAAAAGGGAATATGCAACATTTTATTAATGTTTGAATGAAAATATTGCGCATGCAAAATAAAAAAAATTTAAAAAACGTATAATAACCAAGAAAATATTTTTTTCCTAACCAATGATATAGTCTCCAGACCACGTGTGACATTGTCAATAAACTGACCTTCCTCATGTGTAAGATGTTACATCCACAATTTAAGTTACATTTTTCTTTCATCTGAATCCTATTCCTCATAACTTTCATAGTCTAAAATGAAATTTATTAAAATTTTGTAAAATTAAAAAAAATATGTATTAAAATGCTACTAAAAATTAATAACAAATAGAAAAATTCATAAAAAAAAGCAAAATATTTTCTTTTTGGGAAGAAAATAAAAACTGAGAAAAGGAATTATTTGATGAATAAATATAGTTTTATTATTGAGCTTATTATTATTGTCCAAGGCAAATAAGCGTTTATATTTTTATATTATATTTACAACTTCTCATTATTTTTTCCAATCATTAAATAACTAGTTTTATGCTAAAATTCCCCGACAACAAACCGTCCTTTTAATACTTTTGTAATAAAGACCAATTTAAATAAGTTTTGGGAATTTCCTGAACAGACCGCCAATTATTTCAAGACAAAATATCACATGTATTTAATTACAGATAGTTATACTTGTTCTTTGTTAATTAATATCAGTCCCCGTTAAAAATTATATAAGTAAAATATTGGAAATACAGCTTTTCAGGAAATCTCAGGCTTGTATGCGTTTTTATAGGTTCAACAATTCAAACTTTCTAGTAAGTATTAAATTAAATTAAAACAAAACAATGTATCACAAGAAAAAGTAGTACTATGAAATAAACAGGTGCAAATATTTTATAGATTTTTTTTCTATTGTGAAATAATTTTTACTAGACATTTCTGCTCTATTATATAAATAGTACAATCCACGGACATCAATATATCCATCAATATATTTGTTATTAAACAAACTTTTGAAAATATAATTACAAAATTAAGGTGAAAAAATAAATTGCGAGAATCTGAAAAAAATAGGTAAAAGATAACGGGGAAAATCCTTATGCTTCAATTTTTAAAACTGAACTGGACGAAATACAATCATTTGATTATAATTGTCATTTGTTGAAGAAAAATAATTTTATTAGATTAAGAATCAAATTTTTAGAATTAAAAATTCGAAATAAAATTTCTGCACTAATTTTTAAAATCAAGATTTTGCTAAACTTTCCAAATTGTATAGGGTACATAATTTTTTTGTAATTCAACGCATTCTTGAAAAAGTAAAGATTTCAACGTTTTGATGCTTAATTTAAATACCCAATGATAAATTTTCTGTGCAATCTGTCGCAAAATATTTTTAAAAATACATCTCACGGTAAGTTTATTTTTAGCGAAGAAGTATCTATTTAAACACTGCATATAAAACTGAACGTGTTAGAAATGTCTTATATATTTTTAGGATTATTTTCAACATTTCAAGAATTTGTCGTGGCAAATAGATATTCACGGATATATGTATCTCAGAGTTTTATTCGTTTTAAAACTTTTTTGTTTTGAGTAAAATTATACACTTGGCATGATAAGCAGACATTCAAAAACTCCGAAATGTCTTCCAAAATCATTTTGCGGAAATATCTCCGATTTGACCCTCAATTTATTAACACTAAAATACCTTGCTGGTTTGTATTTCGTCAAAGTCTCGACATTTGCACAGTCCATAGCAATAAATCAAAATCCTGAGTAATTAGCTGAATTACTACGAAGGAGTTTATCAGGGCAAGCATAATGTTGCATGAAAAACATTTCAGAATTGTATTAATTCCGCTTTCTCCTGGAAACGTAAATAATTTCTTCATGACTGTGTGTTAATTTAAATGAATTAATATCGAAAACGCAAAAGCTTCAGGTTAAAAGCTTCTAAATTTCTCATCGAATAAAATTTATACTATATATATGTATATAATTTGATAATCCTATATATAATTTGATAATCCTTGAAGGAAAAATTGAATTTTTATACCAGTTTCATCTTTTCATAAGAGTGACAAATTTTACTCGTTGTGTACAATTTGAAGATACGATTATACTGATCAAGCTTACATTAAGGCGTATATTATCAAACCAGCTATGAAGAGTATAGTAAAACAGAGGCAAATGATTAATTCGCGTTTAAGCATTGAGGAGGGAACTGGGAGTTTAAGGAGAATTATTCACGGGAAATGCTGGCTCTTCTAAAACATATGTTCTCACCCAATTACACAAATGATTGCCCAATTATAATGTCCTATATAAACAGTTAGCCCAGTTAAACACTATAATTTATCGTTTAGCATTTAAGGCGAGAACAGAGAATTGAAATTTTAGAAACTAAGGAAAGTTACTCGTAGCATGCGTTCGCACTTCTAAAAACTTGTGTTCTCATCAATTAGACAAATAATTTTTATAGATTGGATAGACTCACAATTAAATAGATGAATCGCTGAATTTCACCGCTGGTTAGAGAGATTTCTTAGGTAGGATCAGTGAGGGTAATTAGGAAGAAGGAGTAATTGGGAACAGTGACTAAAGGCCGTACAAGTGAAGACATAGCGAGCAGGGAAATATGTGCCCTCTTGAAGATATTCTAGAGGAAGACTGTAAGCACTTCCCCGCATTTTTCAATAAATTCTCTGACTCTTGTTTACTTTAATTACAACCGTAGTAAAAAAAAGGGAATCTAAAGTTTTCTAATTTTTATTATTCGGTTATCGATTATTTGTGAAGCAGGTTACTAAGTTTTACATTACTTGAATCTAGAATATAACGCATGTTAGTAAAATATGATTTTTTTCCTGATTGAGTTCTCAATTATTATTGAAAATTTTCATGGACTGATTAAGAACAGTGTTTTAATACAATAACAACCTATAATTTTTATGCATTTGGAATAATTTATTATATGACAGAAAGTGGCATTAAGTCTAAAAATTATAATAATAAATTCAATTGAAATATAAGATTTCAGCCATTTTCCTAATAAGTTTATGAATAAACCTATAGTTTGAACATATTTGGAAATTATTTAAGCAGGAAAATAAAAAAAATAAATATTTTATCATAGAAAGTAATTTTTTTATTAATTTGTCTTTTTATTGATTTTCTTGGAATAATTTAATGACTCTTCGTCGAAATAAGAATGTTTCTAGCAATAAAGTCTCATTTCTGAATTCGTGTTCTGAATATCCCTTATTTTTTAATGAAAAATTTCGTAATGTCCGTAAAGTTTTGTTTCTAATTGTCAAATGCGAACTTTCATCTCTGTTAATTAAAACCTGAATGAGTAGGAAGGAAAAACTTTCATATTAGGATATAATTTTTCCTATTAATGACTAATTTTAATTACCTATTATTAATGACCTATTTTTCCTAAAATTTAACACAATGACCTTATGCTAAAAAATAGAAATCGATAAAGCACACAAAGAGAAATAAATTCTATTTCTGAAATTTTTAGAATTTTTCCCTAATGGAAAATATGGGCATTTGAATGTTATTATAAATTGGAGAAATAATGTAATTTTTATTTTTTTTTACTTTGAGTGCAAGAGACTATTCTTTTACAGTACAGAAAACGCTCTTTTTTTAAATTCTGACAAATATAGATGATTAAAGCAAAAAATAAGTGCATTTTATGAATACATTGAATACTTTTTTAATTAAATTCAAATGATACTTTATTCATTTACAAGCAATTTTTATCTAACAAATGTTTTAGAAATATTCAGTATATTCCATCCTATCAATTTCAATCCTTATTTGCTTGCCTCATATTTTTTTCTCTTTTTTCTAATTGCTTTCTTATTTAA
This sequence comes from Argiope aurantia, assembly GCA_026543865.1. Taxonomy (NCBI): domain Eukaryota; kingdom Metazoa; phylum Arthropoda; class Arachnida; order Araneae; family Araneidae; genus Argiope; species Argiope aurantia. The sequence goes on from JAPMOR010051559.1 coordinate 101,340, forward strand.
AATATTTAAAAAAATATTTTTCTAATTATAAAAGGTAATATTCCAAAATTATTCCCATAGAGACATTGAAAAGAAATAAAAACAATCGATGAAATCGCAGTTTCTATAGTTTCCCCAAAACGACAATAATACAAACCAAAAGAAAAAAAATTAAGGCAGAACGAAAAGAACACATTGAACAGTGTATTTCTTTCCTGCACGAATCAAAGTTACAAAAGCAACTTCTGACAATAATCGATAAGAAACTGAAATTGTCACAATTGAACATTATTTTTCGATAAGTTTTGCATCACATGCTTGATAAAGAATAACTGAAAATTCAATATAAGAGGACAAAAAATCAGAGTCCTAATGTATTCCTTTTTATTATTTCTTTCTTTTTATTCCTGATATATTTTTTTTTCATTTTCTTTTTCGATCTTGAGTCATCTTGATTTAAGTAACGTTGTCTATCACAGATATTTTGATTATTCTAATCAAAAATATTACAAAAATACTTGTCGGAATAAAATATTACTTAAAATAAATATTGAATACAAACTGCTAACAGAACAAAACATCGACACTAATTAACTGACTGAAAATCGATCAGTTCCAGTTTATATTAAGTCTAACGTTTTCATATTGCCAAGGTGTGAAATATCCGAGACCTTTTACTCTAATCATTGCTTAAAGTTACTATACTCGTTCATTAATTGCAAAGAATAAAAAAAATCATTATAACATACATTTTATATCACTAAAATATTTCACTGAATGTATGTTCATTTTCACATAAATCTGTATGTTCTATAACTTATGCCGTTTATAAGCTTTCTGCATTTTTAAGAAACAGAATTTTTAGAAAGATATAACACAAACATAAGACGAAATATTTAAAATATATGAAAGCAATGAATCAACATTTTAAAAATTTCAATTTTAATTAAATAAAATCAGTAGTCATATCATGCAATATATTCCTGTAAAAGATTATTTTTTCCTATTAGAAGACTAGTGTTAATTCGTAGGGGTTTATTTATCAGTAAAATTCAGTACATTTTAAATATCTATATCGTCATTACTTTTATACTCTAATAAAGAACTTTCTTTTTCACTCATCAAATTCTTAATTTTTATAAAATGCATTCGAAAATACTCAATCGTTCATTTTTATCCTCATTAAAGTAAATTAAAACTTATTTTATATTGAGTTAATTGCATACGAAAATCATTATGCAGGCTTTGTTGAAAATGTGTATTCTCTCTCTTAAGCGCATTCGTGGAAATTGGAGACTAAATATTTAATCTCCAAATTCTCTGAAAAGAAAACGAGGAAATCAAGCGCATTTCTAACGCGAGTAACGTCTTTTGGAGAATTCTAGATTGGAAATTCCTTCAGCCATTAGCAGCCTTTAGATGCTTCTTTGATTTAATCTTCATTATTCAAATAGGGCCAAAGCGCATTAAAGCTTTCTGCGTATCTCTTCCATCAAGAGGATTAGTAATACTGTGTTATATACTTAGGGAATTATTCCCTCCGATTCAATTTGCATTAACATTTTCATATATGAAGCCCTTTACAACTATTGTAATAAATTTACAATGCCTTTTGTAAAAAATATTTGGATAGATCAGAAAAATATTTTCTTTTTTTAACTTCATTTCATTTGTAGACAATTGATATATTTATTGTGAAATGTTTAATCCTTGAGTACAAAAATGTAAAAAAAAGGAATGTATGGAATGTATATTAAACGAAACATTCATTTTTTTTCAAAGCAGATAAATCCTTGTTTCCCTATTATTTTTTTTATAAATGTTGGCTTGATTTGATTTTACGTTAGGAAATAAATTATCAAGAATATATTATTATTATTTTTTTGTGATTCCATTAGAATAAATAAATAAAATGCATTATGTTGAAACTTTGCACTTTATAGAAAAGAATTGCAATATTTGAAGTAAGAATATTGTTAGAAATTCAAAAACTAAAGAATTTGTAGTGTCTAAGTTAAAACAAGAATAATTTCTTCAAAGAAATGAGCAAAAAAATCTAATTGATTAATTATTTTCAGCTAATTATTATGGTTTAAACTGTGATAATCCTTAAAAGCCCAGCAGCGACTGTTTAGGGTAAAGGTTGCTGAAAAATTTGAATTATAGGAAGAAGTTTCAAAGCCTATTAATTGGAAGAGCTAAAAATTGTTACAAATTTTTTTCAGCAACAGGAAAAATTGCTTTATATATTTTACAGAGCATGTTTCCTGGGCGTTATTATAAGCATATTAAATTTTATATTTAAGAATTATATTAAGAGTAATATGTATTTTTTACTGAAAATTAATGATTTAGCTGGTTGTTTTGACATTTTATATTTTCTAAATATAATGAGTTTCATAAGATTGTAACTCTGTTTTGTAACACGATGAAAACTTTAATTGCAATTCATTTGTTATTCAGATGTGAGTTACAATTTATTTAAATATCTATAAAATGTCATAATTTAAATTAAACTCTTACTTCACCAAATTGATGAAGAATCTCAGTTAAATTCCAATTGTTTTAGAAATTCATTCTGTATAATGCTTTTTTTAATAATTTAACTTTAAGGTCTTATATCCTTAATCGTAAGCAGAGTGTGCCATTTAAAGTTAGTTTCTATTTCGAAATTTGATAAAAGAGATTTTTATGCTTTTTTCACGAGTATTTTTTCCATGGTTATTTGTATCCAATAATGCCCCCTGCATTAACTATAACCGTATGTAATCAACTTTTTTCAAAAATTATATTAAAGATTATTGATATTATAAAATTGAAATTAATAGAATTTTTATGATTTTTAAATAAACAGAATAATATATATACATGATTGTAAAAATAAAATGATTTAATTGATTTCAATAACACAAATTATTAAATTACTTTGGATTACATAGAAGTGTTAATTTTTAACATCAGAAATATCCTAAATATAGCATTTAAAATAGTAGGAAAAATGTCAAATCTTTATTTAAAATTTTAGTTTTTCATGAGAAAGTCCTTATTATCATAAATTTCTAGTTCTCTTTATTAATTTCAGAAATCGTAACAATATGTTTAGAATTATAAATTTTATAACTATAATCATTTCTTTAAAAAAATATTTTGTACAGAATTCTTCAAATCTAAATTAGTTTTATTGATAAATTCCTGCGTATTGATCTGGAAGAAGAAATATTGATACTTCAAGCGACATTCTTTTAGATTTTAAAAGCCAAATATTACTATGTAAATATACTGAAGTGACAAAAGTCATTCGATACCTCTAAACAACGTATTGGGCTTCCTTTTGATAGAAGTGCAGCAACTCAACGTGGCATGGACTCAACAAGTTGCTGGAATTTCTTTGCAGAAATATTGATCCATGCTACTTCTATATAAGTAAATAATTGTGAAAGTGTTTTCCCTGCAGGACTTTTTGCAGGAACTGACCTCTCGATTATGTCCCATAAATATTCAAAGGGATTCATGTTGGGCGACCTAGAATTCCAAATTGCATACGTCAACATTGGAAATAAAACGCTATTAATTAAAATTAAAATGTTTCATGCAAAGAAGTAATATTTACTCCATATTAGGTAATTCCATGCAACAAGGATAATGAAATTAAAAGAATATGACACAATATTTTAACTGCTTCCCTTAATCAATTTGTAAGCTAGACAGACTAATGTAAACAATTAATCTACATTGGATATTTATCTGATGTAAGCACTCAATACAAGAATGAAATACTCTATACTACTAATAATGTGCATTTGTGAAAAGTTTAATTCTTATAGTTAACTTAGATAAATAGCTAACCGCCATTTGCACCAATATTCCTCTAGTTCCTTGAAAAGTGTAAAAGGTGATACTTTATCTTTTCACTTATTTCTATCTAGATATTTTCACTTCTTTCTAATATTAAACTTACATTTTTACAGTATAACTATTGCAATATAAAAATTGCTCACAATTCAAAACATTCAATGATTGATAAAAAGAATAAAGAAATATTAGTTACTCTAAGCTATGATACATAACATATATGCATGTGTGTGTGTGCGTGCGTGCATCTGTGCATGCGTGCGCTCAGAAAGTTCTGATTAAATTCCTTTCCTTTTCTCCATCTTCACTGTAACTTTAACTTTTAATATACTCGGGCTTTTTTTACTTCCCCTGACCAAATTGCTGTTTCTGCAAATATATATGTATTGGAATTGCGTGTTACAGATATCTTCAAGAAGTAAATCATTGTTCAATATCAAAGTCCCGAATTGATCCGTAAATCAACAAAGAGTCGGTAAAGAGATAGATGATTCTATAATTTATTTTGAAGAGAATTAAATAAAACTAAAAAGAATTTAACTCCATGACGAGTTCCCGGAAAACATAGGAACCTGAAATCGTTAAAAAAAGGTGAATAATACGACTATCTTACATACCTTTCAAAATGTAAAATTTCCGGAAATAGAATTTACTCAAAAATTTCGGGAATTCTTGATGTTAGTATATATAAAAAATCAACCTTAGACTGTAAAATTTGTAATAATTAAATTCTAGTAGACGCAGAAAAAGAGAATTTATGACATATATATATGTCAATTTATCATAGAACGTAGATGTGAAAAATTTCAACCAATTCGCAGCATAGATTCAACACGATTCTGATATTTTAATTGATCATTTATTTTAATTGATATTATTATTAAGACAAAAATTTATTAAGAAAACAGGCTTTAAAAATATAAATTGTAATATTAAAATTTTACTTAAAGAATAATTATATTCATCTTAATAGAAAAATATATCTGATTTAAAAATATTTATATATTTGACTCTCTTTAAAGAAGTTTAAAATTCAGTATGCATCTCAGGCAGAACATTTCACATTTAAAAGAGAATCTGCAGTTACTTTTAAAATGTTTTGAACTACGAGGAGTCATCTGCTTCTTTGTTACCATGACGAATCCAATTGTTTTCCGTATCCTAGCAACCAAATTTCGGAAAGTTTTAATTACACAAAACCATTAGCATTAATTCAGTTCCGTTAAAGATTTTTTTTAAAACGCTAATTCAGTTAAAACTCTGTGCATGGTTCACTTCTTTTCGAATTTAGTCTACGAAGAGGAAACTTCCGAACTTTTATTTTTTGAAAAGAACTCTGTTAAAAGGACATTATTTATATTTTGCGATTCTTGATGAAAATTTAATTTGTCCAATAGTTCGTTATCGAAATCGGCGAAGCTTTCTATTATTTACTTTTGTAATAAAATGAAATATAATGTCGCTAGTTATTATTCATAATTCATGACTTTACGATGTATAAAATGGCATGAGGAATAATTTTTTATGCGTAATATTTTGCATGCTTATCTCAAATGGAAAACAAATATTTTCATTGCATTGAAGTATCAATTTCTATGTATTTTTTTAAGTCTAGAAAATGTTTATAAACTCCAAAATAATATTTATATTTTTTCTATCTAACAGTAGATTTGTTTATTATTAGTAACATTATTACTTTTTAAAATCGCACCTCAAAATGAAATTTTTATGCATCGATTCTCAATATAGTATTGTATTTTTCTCTGCTTATTTTTCATTTCTGTTTCCTTACAAATCAAACAGGTTAATTTTTAAAAGCTCTTAATTCCAATTCTGTTATATCTAGAACTAGAGTCATTCGTTTGCATACGTGCTCATATAAAAAGTAACAAGTGCCGTCCAATCAAAATACTCATTTCATACCTCAGTGAAAATTGAAGATTGAAATAAGCAATTGAATTGAATAAAGAAAAAATATCGCATTACTAATATTCATGTACATCTGGACTACAATTTGTAATATGCATCACTTTAATTAACACATTGTTGTTTTTATGGAATGTTTAATCTGATATAATAAAAAATTTAAATTTGATAGATCAAATATGATTATTTAAAAAATAAATCTGCATAGGTTGAATAAAGTAAGAGATCCCTAAGATGGTTAGAAACATAGATATTTGGAAAAGAAATCTTGCAGCTTACTTGAAGCCCCTCTCAGCAAATGAGAATACAACTTATTATTAAGAAAAAAAAGTTATAATATGGATACTCATTTGCCTGGTCTCCAAATCGGATTGCGAACAAATAAGAACTAAGCCTTAAAGAACATGATACTATTCTATTTTATGGGAAAAAGTAGTATAGATAAAAAGAGAGTAAATGATTTCAAATATTTTTTAATGACTTCAAATATTTTTAAATGACTTCAAATATTTTTAAGTGTCATATATGATATTCTGCTAGGAGTGTCCCCATTATTAATTTTTAAAGAAACTAGTTGCATTTGCCTTGATTTTATAAATAAAGCAATCGATAATCAGATACAGTCACTCCTCTGACATCGCAAAAGGCACTTAAAGTCAATTATTTTATAAGTATGAAAACAAACCGAGACAAGAATCGTACAAAATGGCTGGGCTCAAGAGAAACATGCTAAAAGTTGAGTTCATAATGTTGTTAAATGAAGTATTTGTATAATACCAATTGCAAATGTTGCGAACAGTTTAAATCAACCGAAGTTTAATCTAGAAGAAGGAAACAAAGAAAAAAAAACAAGATTTTCATCAACTAAAATATATTTATAAAAGATGACTTTGCTTTCCAATGTAAACAGTAAGGCAAAAACATACAAAATATTAGAAAAAATTGCATCATATTAAATACCTGACTCTATGTAAATCAGCTGAGAACTTCTTAGATGTTTTTTTTTTTCCTATTGTTATGAGAAATTGCACAGGATCTAAATTTTGTTGTAGGATATTCTCACAATATTGTTGGAAATTTTTTGTTATATAAAGTAATCTATTGTTGAGGTAGAGATCAGCGTACCTCTTACTAGTAAATAAAGTAAAAAAGGCAATCTATAGATTTTTTCAGCCCCGACAGACAGAACATATTAAGAGTCTAAATAATTTTTATATAACATTTCTGAAATTCGAGAAATGGGCCCTTACTCACCAAGTTGAGATGAGACACCTTCAACTATATATTTATAAATTAATTTACAATTGAAATAATTCAAAAATATAAGAACTTTTATATACAAATTCAAAGGATAAATTCACTTTGATATGTTATAATAGTATAAAAGAGGAAAATCGTTACAGAAATGTTCAAACTCAAAATAAATTTTTGATGAAAGGGCTACACCTACTTATTCTATTATATTTTAATTGGAAGATAATCTTTAAGATCACATCTTTCAAACACTGAAAAAATACAAAAATATATTTCATATTATCATCGAAAAGGTAGTTAAGCGTAGGTAATTAAGATATTTAGGTAGTAAATGTAGTTAAGTTATTCTACATTTCATTCCTACATTTCCTTCCAAAAATGATAATATATTAGATTCTACAAAAGTAAAACACTTCTTGGACTACTATTAAATGGTAAAGGGGATCTTGGAAGATATTAGCATCAGCTGTAATTCGACATGGTTCCATTAAACAGATCAGCGGCAGGTTAATATTCAGCTGCATGTCTAATTCCGTACAACCTTGTTCATGACCGTGGAATTCTGATTTAACGAGATGATCTCTTCGATCACGCCATTGAAGGGGGAACTAAACCTCTTTAGCTGAGGTGGACTTAATCACTGACGGACCTAATCACTTCTGCACGGCATGAGTGATCTTAAAACAGTCATATCTATGTAATATTAAGGCATCCTTAAATTTACTTTTCAAAATGTAGGTAATTATTGTTCATTACGTGGAATTAATTTAATTCTTATCACTTGTGAATTATTTCTGCCCAACTCCAACAAATCTACTTAACATTCATATTGTAATAAAAAGCAGAAAATTATTTTTTATTTTCATTATTTTCTGGTTTTTATAATCCATAATATTTAAAAAAAAATATTGTAAATATTACGTATTCTTGAAGGTGTGCCTTGAGTATAGAATAATAATAACTAATAAACTGACTAAACTGAAGTAAAATAACTAATAAACTGACTAATAATAACTAATAAATGAACTCAGGAAATATTAACCCTTTGCACTCGGATGGGGACTCTCATTCACCATTTAAGATGGTGCATCATTTCGACGTTTTATTTATTTATTTAATTTCAATTTTGGTTGTTAAAAATACCTACAGAATGGTAAAAAGATGTAGATTAATTTTTCAAAGAAATTCGACTTATAACAATTATGTATATTTATTTTTCAGAGAAATAAACAAATATTTGTATTAGGTGAATAATAATGAATCGAATTAATTTTCCGAATGCAAACGGTTAAAACAGTGTTTTTACAATAAGTTTTTCTCCAAAACACACAAATGTGAGACATTTTAAAATTTTAACATATAAAAAAGAGAGTGAAAAATTCCATCTTTGTAAACATAAATCGAATCGTTTAAACAAATTTTTAGAAAGAAAGTTCTTTTTTCTCATGCTGCAGAATATCAAATAAATACAATATCCTTAATCTGGATATGACAACACAAAACCAGACACTGGATAGTAACATTCATAAATAAGATGAAACATTGAAGGAGAATATCTAATATAATACTGGTTTCATATCCATAATTCATTGAGTATTGTCATTAAAAGATTCAGTTGATTACATAAAAAGGAGAAAAATCTATGCATGGATTTCTGTATTTGGTAACTCTGATCTAACATTGAAATCTTTTGTTAAAAGATTATTAAAAAAATAAGTAAAAGCTATTTAACTAAATCAAACATCAACTAAAGCTGAAAAGTTTTCAATTTTTATATCAATTTTAGAATATATCATTAAATATGCAAGTATATTTCAACAAATTAAGGGAACAGAAAAATATGGTTTTAGCTAAATGGTATTACATACGGAGTTTTAAATATATACTCCAAAGGCAGTCTAAAACTTCTGAACGCAAATTAGGTTTAAAGCATTTATATCCGTACAGAAAAGTATTCAATGTTTAAGAAAATCGAAAATCTTATTAGGAGTCAAATTTCCTATGACATTTATAAAATATCCTCTCCTGAAGCAGAGTAGATGTTTTAACGTTTCCAAAAGCTGAGACACGTTTCAATAGACTCATTCTACTCATTTTAATAATATTCTATAAATATTTATTTCCCATATAAAGATCAATAATATTTCATTTAGAGTTTGAAGTATATTTAAAGTAGATTTCGAAGCATATTTTTATGTTACATAAGTTTGAAGTATATTTAAAGTAGATTTCGAAGTATATTTTTATGTTACATAAGTTTGAAGTATATTTAAAGTAGATTTCGAAGCATATTTTTATGTTACATAAGTTTGAAGTATATTTAAAGTAGATTTCGAAGTATATTTTTATGTTACATAAGTTTGAAGTATATTTTAAGTAATATTTAATTTATTATGTTATCATGTTTATAATAAAATTTAAATATTCTTTAAATAATTTTTTGGAAAAGCCATTAATAGACCATTTTAAAAATAAGACTAATGACAAGATATTAGAGAACAATTATTTGAAGAAAATTAAAAAATTCTTTCAACTATATTAAATTATATAAGCTCGTTCGTATTATTGTTGTCTCCTTTTGATTTTCTAATCATTAATTTCTTTAAAATGAATATCATCATAGTTTTTCAAATTTTTCTTTACATAATTTAATATTATAAATAATTTGTTATCATGTAATCATTTCTCTTTTAATTTCCTTACAAAGAATAGCTTTTCAAAACTAATAAAAATAATTTTATTAATGAAACTTAACACATCTTAAGAGAAAATTATTTAAATCGTTTGTTTCCGGACTACAAAAGTAGTTTTTTTTAACGAATTATCGAATTAATTCACAAGCTGCAGTTATTTTGTGCAGAAGTAAATACAGAAGTAATTTTGTGCGCTCACTGCAAAAAATTGGAATTAGGCGAGAGAATACGCGCTTAAGATATATTACGTACAATAAGTATTGAAATTTTTATCGTCATCCCGTAACACATATTTACACAAAATTTGAAAACTAATACTTCAATAAAGAGTGATTATTGTACATGAATCTCCACCTTGTATACCCTAAAATTATAAACATGCAAACAGTTAAATAAAATAAAAACATGAAAGGAGGAGAAAACTGGAATGAAAATTAACACTTGGCAAGAATAACCATTTTCACATGAAAACTGCTCATCTTGTATTGCCTTGTAAAAATTATTTAAATTTTCTTCTGTGTTTTTATGACGATTTGTAGCATGTAGTGCATTTCTGTACAACTTACAATTCTTAATTAATATACATCACTAGATTGAAGGTACTTCAGACAGCGAGGATTAAGTTATGTTTATTCTGATGATTGTCAACCTATTTTCCCCTGTTGTTCATATTTGTTATTATTTTGTATCATACTTTCCCCCATTTTTCAAAACGCTTACAGGCAAATTATTTCATTCTTATAGTTAATAGTTTTTTCCATCTATTTCCCCCTATTGTTTGTACTTATTACTATTTTGTATTATACTTTTGCCTCATTTTTAAAACGCTTACAACCAAATTTTTGCATTCTCACGGTTAATAGTTTTTCCACTTATATCTCCCTATTTTTCATACTTTTCTATTTTGCATTATACTTTTGCCTCTTTTTTAAAACGCTTACAACCAAATTTTTGCATTCTCACGGTTAATAGTTTTTCCACTTATTTCTGACTATTTTTCATACTTTTCTATTTTGCATTATACTTTTGCCTCTTTTTTAAAACGCTTACAACCAAATTTTTGCATTCTTATGATTAATAGTTTTTGTTTTCTTACGTTATGTAAAAATTAGAACACTTTTACCAATTGTATGAATTTCAAGTAAAAAATGCTTTCAGACATTAGAAAACCTATCAAAAAGATAAACCGTCTGTAAAAACGTCTTTATCAAAATACATACTACTTAAGACATAATTAAAATAATTAAAAAAACTTAGATTGCCAAAGAATAATGTCTTATTTGATTTTTTGAACTACTGTCAACAAATTCTGAGGAATTCCTCTACATTAACTTTAAAAAAATTCATAATTTTCCTTAAACCAGACAGAACCACAACATTTCAATTCATCAAAAAATATATTTGCCAAGCATCCATCTCATATTTTAGAATTCTGATATCTGCCTTTACCATTCCTTCGATTCTTGGAATTTTTCAAAGTATTTTGAGTTTTTCCTGAACTAAATCTACCCGATCCACGGCATAGTTCTCTCCGTTCAAGAAGTCGACTTTTACGATTCACTATCAGGAAAGAAATGAACCGCATTTGGTGGAATCTTTAAAATGATTGAACAGCACTTTTTTCAAATTCTTAAATTACTTCTTTAAAATATGACTTGAAATAAAATATATTCATTTTAAACTTATTTTATTCATCATGTTTCAATGATTTTTGATTATTTATACGAAATTGAGGGTAATCTGAATATTTATAAGGAATTGATATATAATTTAAATAAATTTTAAGAAATATTATACACATTATTTAGCAATTTTGGAAAATAAATTTGCATTGAATAATTAATGTATTAATTTTATATGCCGGAGCGCATTGAGAATTTTGCATGAGCTAAATGATCTTGACATGCTAACATGGCAATTTAAAATTAAGTACTTTCCTAGTTCTCTTATTTTCACGTCATTTCTATTATCACCCAAAAAGAAAATTTTCTATAGCATTTAAATAAAGTCTATCTTTATATAGATAACATAAAAATTTCATTTCGTATAACTGTTGGTTTAGTTAAGATAAACTTTCTTTTTACTTATAAATGCTTATAAAATTACTTTTTTTAATAAGAATGTATCAATAGCATCTGAAATTTTTCTAGATTAAGATATTGTAATTACTCTGTTATAAAAATTTTACCAACAAGAATTTTCACTCTATACTTCTTCTTTCCATCAAGCAACTTAAACTATCAATTATTCCATAACTTATAAAATAAAAACTAAAAAACAAATGCTCGTCAAAAAGTTTGAGCATTGTTTTCACTACGAGCAAAATTTATTCCATTGATAACTCCATTGGGCATACATGCAAAGATTCTAATCTTGATCTGAGTGTAAATTGAAAGTAATCTCATCCAGTTTGGCGAACACGTGAACATTACATATTCCTCGTTTTTCAAGGATACACTGTGTATCAAGGATACACAGAGAATTACTTTGAACAAATCTTACCTATCTCAAGTGACAGCATAATGGTCATCCAAGTTGATTAAAATATCCAAACAGACAACATTTAAGCGCAATTATCAGAAGGGGAACAATGAAAGACTTTGCTCAAAATGATTCGTGGACAATGCCTTTAAGTCTTGTCCTTGAGAATCGCCGAGCGAAATTTGGCATTGAAAGGATATGACAACTTAAAACTACTTAAGCGCCTTTACTGACATAGACATCACAACATATCCTGAACATCAGGACCTTATTACTTCCAGTTTGTAATTGGTTCGGATATGGGGGGAGGAGAGAGAAACCCACATCCCCTTTGCCGGGCACGTGCACTTGCTTGGGGCTGAAACCTTCCTATAACCACACTACCGATAATTGGAAGCCTTTCTAGCTCCGTAATCATAATGGGGGGTAAGTTCACACTCAAAAGAGTTTGGGTGATAAAAGATTTGTGGGAGAGTAATAGAGAAAATTCTCACAGGTCATTGACATCTGTCTTTTATATGGGCTCGCGATCACGTACATTGGACTCTAATTAACTGAATAAAATGAGAATGGCTCGATGAGTCACGTTCTAAGATACCATAATATGATGTTCGATTTCTGATACAGAAATCACTACAAATGGGCTGCGAAACTGGATTATTAGCAGAATATTGGGTAAAAGAGGGACGGTTCCAGTACGACCTAACCTAAGTACTGCTTTCAAGGCTTGGATTAGAAATATTAATAAAACTGAACCAAATATTTTGGCAATCGCTATTTCAGCAGCTAAGAGAACATATTGCTCGTGACTGTTTTCAGGATCATTCCGGATAGTTCCAACTCATGGTTTTTTTTTTTTTTTTTTTTTTTGGCCAGAAACATACATTGTGGAAACGTCTCAGATGTTATAAAAAGAATCAACAGCTACTTTCGAATTCTGGTGATTTTTATACATTGCCACATATTTTGGCTCTACTGAATTGGTATATGACGTTTGAGTCATTAAACCAACAACTAGCAAATAAATAATCGTAATTGGCTTCATTAAAATATGGGGATGGAAGGCAAAATTCCCATCACCAATTAGCCAACACCATGAGTTCATTTTTAACCTGAAGTTGCTAACTGAATTTTAACATAGCATAAAGTTCGAAGCGATTTAGGTAACTGACTGAGGTGACAATTTTTTTCATCTATTTTAACTAAAAAGTGCAAAAAAGATGTTGTTTCTAATTTTAAATGACATAACAAATTTGAACTGAGATCTGCATCAAACTCTTTTCGCATTATAGTTATTTAGAGAAACAAAATCTCCAAAATCTCCATAACAAACAAAATCTCCATATAAAATCTCCATAAATGTGTATATTTCAGTTGGAATCTCAAATTAATTTTTTCGATGAAAATTTCTATCAAAAATATCTTAATATTTATTTTTTTGTTGCTTCATATAGCAATGAAGTGTATGTTCTTTTCTTCCCTAACACATGAATTACAGATATTATTTAAAACTCGAAAACAGATTTTGATAAAATTGAATTCTTTTAGCATTAAATTTATGAAAAAGATTTTAAATTTATCAACATAGTTTATATTAAACAGATAAGCGAAGTCTTGACACTTACTTTTTTTTTATTTTCTGATTGAGACCGTTATTAAATCTTTCCCGAGAATTTTCAAAAAAATCTGAACATTCAATAGATCATTGTAATTAATTAATTTCTAGCTTCATTAACTTCCTTTTTAATTTAAGATACTGTTTAGAAGTAAATGTAGTTTTACAAATATTTTCTTCTAGTAAAGCACGTGGCAGTAAATATTGATGCTTTTAAGTAGAAAATTTCTGATCTGATTTAGAACAAAAATAAAATTCATTAAAAGAATCCTATGGAAAAGGATGAAACCTTTCATATAATGCAGAATATGTCGATAGAATTTCTTATGATTAACTACGGTTTTACCGAACTCTGCTTCTAGGAAGAATGTTATAAATAGTAAGCATGTTATCGATATTGACTGAAAAGCAGCATTCTACGAATTGTCTACATAATTTGATGAATTCCTAGATATCTTCGCAAAATATGAAATAATCGGTAATTCGATACTTACTTTCATACTGCTGTGTATGCTTTTACACAGGGTATCCACTCTGTCTCAATATCTAATTTCTAAACCGTTGAAAATAAATATATTTTATATTGTTTGAGTCAATATATGTACTTCTGAAAAAATTATGAAATCTAAATTTAAAGAAACCTGAAATCATATCAGTCGTATATAGAAAAACAATTTTACATTCTAATATTTTAAACAATAAAAAAAACAAGGATCAAAACTAAATAAGGAGCAGAGCTTTGAATTCCAAAATTTTGGACAAACCAACAGAAAACAAAATCTGTTGATTGAATCATTTTACTTGATGTAGCCATTGAAATTGTCTAATATAGTGGTACTAAAAGCTTCATAACTCGTGAAGTTCGAATCGCAGTTGAGTGGAGATTATTATTTTTTGTTTTTTGTTTAAAATATAAATTGACAAAACATATTTTATTAAATATGACTAATTCCTTATTTATGTTGTTTTCTCTCCTGTCTAATTACATACCACTTTCATTAGAGTAGGTACTTTGAATATATATATGTAATAGGCATTCAGGTAAATCAGCAGAAAAGAAGTCCTTTAAATAACTGCTTGCCGGCATCCTGACATAGGGGTACGCGTCTTCCCCGCGATCAGGGCTTCTCGGGTTCGAGTCCCGGTTCGGGCATGGTTGTTCTTCTGTTTTCTATCTCTGTGTGAATGCGCCCCCTTGTAAAAATTGGTTGGGCAACCGAATGTGACGCATGAAGTAGATAAGTCGTTCTCTTAGCCCTAGTTGGCGCTACTGAAAAAACAAGAGACGCTCACTCGGCTTAAATCGCTGACAGATAACTGTCGGCGGGCTTGCAAAGTGCCATAAGTCACAACAAATGACAGCTTTATTTTAATTCATGATTAAACAAATAATTCCTATTTAATAATATATGAAATTTCTTTATTTACATCATATCGATAAACTCGGTCCTTATCTACACCATAGCAATGTAAAAAAATGAAAAGAGGACGTTTCAATACATTCAGGGTTTATTTAGACTCAAAGTATTTTATAGAAATCTAATTGCACAAACATTTATTTTACCAACTTAATTGAATTATTTGCGTTGATTCATTCGTGAATTATTATTGCAGCGTTACATAATTAGACCTAAGTAACTTAATTTTAACTGAGACTGATTTATGTAGAATTATTTTTTAATAAAAAGTTAAGATTGTTATGGGACACTTTTTGATATATTTTACCATCTACAATCAAAAATCTTTATGTGACATTGCAAAAATTAGTTACTATTTATTTAAAAGCAAACAACGTAAATGAAAACAAATATTTTTAATGTACGTGCAGCGTTTTTATCCATGAATATCTTTGGCTTAGCTTTTGTTACACTTGAGGTTTCTGAAATATATGGCAAATATAGGTATAGAATAGTTTAACTTTTCTTGTATTTCTGCGAGTAATGTTTTTTTATGATAGTAAAATGTCCACAGTGTTGTGATATTACGAACTAAAATTCCAGAAAAAACATTGCTTGATTCAACATTCGATAAGAGCCACATTGGAATTACACTCATCTTGGGAGAAGATCTGGAGTAATGCAATGGCCGGCGTCATTGCAGCACGGAGGAGGAAACTGCAATTGAGTCCTAATGGCTATCTGAGACTTAATAAATCTTCCCATAAAATGTACGTTTGGCATTGGAGGGAGGTAATTCTACTCCACAACATTTTTGTGTCCTTCAGAGAAGCGAGAACCAACCATTCAGCCAGAATCTTCTCATTCCTATATCTGAAATACTTCCCAGTGGGATTTAATTCATCTATAATGAAGTAGAAATTCACAGTGGAGTACGCATGTTCATGGAAATGGCGTCAAACCATTTTAATAATTTATTTCAGACTAGCCGCCTTTGGTGATCAGCTGGTTCGCCAATCTTGATGCTCGTTAAAATTTTAATAATTAAATATTTTATGCAATTCCTACTTTAATAGCTTCTTCATCAAAATATTTTAAAACTTCAAATTTTTTATGTCATATTATTCACTCATAATATTATAAAGGTCTTCAGTCATAACGTAATATGTATCTCTCTAATTTTCTGTTAGCTCCCGTAGAATGTATGCTTTAAATTAAAGTGGAAATGATTAATCTGCAATTTATATAATAATATTTTTTACTGAAATACAGCAATTTTTTTTATAATATGATCACTCTAAACATAATCACAGAGCGTTTAAACTTTATGGGCACTAAAGAATATCCTTCTTAATTTATGTAATATTTCAAGAATTTGTCAATAAAATTCTCTCAGATTCATCAGGTTCAGATCGATTAATTAACAATGTTTAATTTTAAATGCATCAAACACTAATAAAAAAAAACAGAATCGTTTAAAATAATCGGTCGAAAACAGGATAAAAAAACTACTTAAAAAACGATGTACTTAAAACTATAAGCATATACAAAAAATATATAACTAACATTAATAAAATTTAATTACAAAAGCTTACAACTAAAATAAAAATAATTTAAATCATGACCTCATCCGTTGAAAACAATGCGCATGCGTGAATTTTCAACGTCAGTTATGGTAACGCAAATGCGTGAATTTTTCTATGCCAGTTGGGATAATGCTAAGCAGATAAGAAATTTTTAATTTCCTTTATTCTGTTTTATTTTAATTCAAAAGTACTTCAGAATGAATCTGAAAGATCGATTAATGAACAATGTCTAATTTTAAATACATCAAACATTAAGAAAATAAACAGAATCGTTTGAAATAATCAGTCGATAAATGTTAAGCCTAACCTCATTAACGTGGGGGAAAAAAACTGACGCCTTACTCATTTGGCGGTGGAGAAATGAAAAAAAAATTTGGGGGGGGGGGGTTAGTTCTTAGTTAATAATTAAAATTATAATTAAAAATTCAAAAAAAGGGACCCCAGGTGCACATTTCCGACCTCCAAGGTATACATGTACCAAATTTGATAGCTGTAGTTCAAATGGTCTGGCCTGTAGAGCGCCAACACACACACATTGAGCTTTATTATAAGTATAGATGGCCTGCAATTACTATTTGAGTTTGAATGATGATGAAGTGAAGCAATAAAATAAAGTGATTAACTTAAAATGAAGTCTGATGATCCATTTTAAAGATTTTATCTTTTGGTATTGATTTGATACTTTAAAGTCGTGGAATAAATTTGCTGAGTATGTCCAAATAGTCTCATTTAGAGAAATTTCCGTCTGATAAGAGGTTCCATATGTTGGACAACGCATCTTCGTAATACTGTATAGATATCGAAAACATCAAAATAATATTCAAAGACATGAAAAAAATTGCAAATTAAAAAGCTTTAGAAAAATGTAGAAACAAAAAGATGATGACTTTCGGCGGAACTTGCAAACATTTTAATGGTCGTTTGAAAATACTATTTGTGTTCATCTTCAGCACAGCAATACATATGAGGTTCCTTGTATATTTCGGTTTGTGAGAAAGACAGAAAGAAGGGATGAAAGGTTTCCAACTCCCAAAGAGTGGATAATGTCGTATAGAAATCTAGTAATTTATAAAATCTTGGAAAGAAAAAACAGCCAAAAATTATGATAATTGTTAAAATGTTGTCAGTGTTACTTGAGTAGCCCAAAATGTTTATTGGCATCAAACTGAATATTTAATATTGTTATTATTATTATTTATTTTTATTATTTCTATTATTATATTTATTAATATATGACTATTTATTATTAATACTAATGATTCTTTCTTAGTCAATTAATGATAAAATAAAGCTCAAGTTCTTTCGTTTTTCTGAATTTTTCTCAAATTTATTTGGCATCATTTACTTTTAGAGTTTATACGATTAAAAAATTTTACTGCGTTTGAAACACATTTGATTTTTTTAATAAACTGTGTTTGATATCAGAAAGCTGTTAAATGTTTGTAATTCTTTTCAAAATTCAAGAGTGCAATATATTTTAAGCTAATTTGTATTTAGATAAAATCAAGCAATTGGAAAATTTTAAAAATAATTAGCAGTTATTTATTCATTTTCGGAATAAAGTCTGAACATTTAAATATTCTTAAGAATAAGACACAAATAATATTAGGCAATAAATAAAAAAAATACTATACTGTAACTGCACATTATTCAGTGATTTATAAGTTTATTATTGTTTCGTTGTAATTACTATATTTAACTTCTCCTATAATTTATATTTTTGTATTAAGAAATCCTATGAAAAAAGGAGAACTGTTCGGCGCTAAGCATCCTATTTAAATCTCGATGTCTTATATCCCTGCTGTTTGATCTCTTCAACAAATATGGAGAATCAAGACATTTGCAGATGTTTTCCTTTTAAGAAATATTTTCATCTCTTCCCATTATTTATTTCCATTTTTAAGAAAAATAGAATTCCTTTTTCATCCTCTTTAGGAAAGACACAATAAA
Source organism: Argiope aurantia (assembly GCA_026543865.1). NCBI lineage: Eukaryota > Metazoa > Arthropoda > Arachnida > Araneae > Araneidae > Argiope > Argiope aurantia. The sequence continues at coordinate 120,073 of JAPMOR010051559.1, forward strand.
AATAAAAAGACATTTCACGAGAATAAACATAATTTCCAAAATCACATTTTGAGAGGACAAATTTTTTTTATTTCACTAATTGAAATATATTCTATGAATTCTTAGAATATTTCCTCCAAAGTCGTTTTTTTTTCTATAAATTGTAGGAAAATAAAATTGTACTTTATTGAAAACATTCAAATAAAGAAAGAAAAAGAGTTTCGCTATTTTGTTAAACCATATAAAACACATAGTTCTGATTAAATTCCAGTGCTGTTTTGAAAGACGAACTATGCTTTCACATAGTTTTTTTATACAATGTTATTTTCTATGAAATTATTTCAAATTTTTTTGAATTTCTTTCAATTCCTGGCAAGTAATCAGAAACAGATGATAGTCAATATAAAAAAATACCTGGAAATAAAACTAAGCGTCTACAAATTATCTTCCGCTTATCAATTCGTGGAATGCGTATCTTCCCTTTCAACAAAATTTGCCGAGAATTAAAATGAAAAGCGAATGAAATTTTTATGATGAACTAAGATATGACTTTTTTTTTTAATCTGCTGCAAAACAACTAGAATAGCTGCGATGTATGACGAATGATGGGATCGAGCAATATACATTTTTACATTTTGTGACAACCATGCTAGCTGCTCGCTTTTGCGACTACCCTTGGGGGTAAGGAAAAAGGTATACATACCTAAGCAACAGTTGAATTAGCCCACCTGTCATCCTCCTGAGACCGTGGCCGCTGGTAAATAAGCAGTTTTCTGATTCCAACAGACTAATAGCATTATGCTAGAATTGCGCTTTGATCACTTTTTTTATTGGTGAATTTTGGATCTTTGGCCGTTTCATTTAAATTCCATAATCAAATTTTTTAATTTAATTTTTTGCAATGCTTTTATTACTAAAATTTTTGAATCTGAAATGCCGCCACTTGCAGTTCGCGTTCCACCATTTTGTGAAATCTGATGATTTATTAGTTAAAATCGTTCCATTTTGATGATTCATGGTTTATACAGTTGAAATTGAATTTGAAACGCAGTATCACGGTTGATGAGATTAGATTTCATATGGTAATTTCATCTTTTGATTCAAAAGATCTTTCGTGCATTTTAAATATAATCCATCAAGGAATCCACTTAATGACGGCAAGAATAATGGTCTCAAAATTAGTGTTTAAATCCATTTTAACAATCCAAATTGTGAGTGTTCCTTCAAGGCATGCAATCAGACATCAGGATACTCAGCTGTTACAGGACATGAAAAATTTAGACGCTGATAACATTGGCGATGAATTACTTCGATCCTTGTGGATGCAAAGGCCCCCGACTTCGATTGAACAAATATTTTTTGTATTGAATGACAATTTGGATGTATTATCATAGACTACCTTTGAGGTTAATGAGATGTCGAGTTTCAGACATGAGATAAGTGTAGTTGCTTCAGACAATTCGGATTAGGTCACTCAGGGATGAAACTGCAGATCTGAGTGAGGAGATCGCTTCGTAAGTTTAGGTGGGGTAGCAAATGTGAGTTAAGCAGGGTAGTAGTTTTTATGAAAAAGGAGTAAAATGTGTAAGGCTGTGTTATTTTCGGGGAAACTGAAAGGCTGACTTTGGGGATATTGCAGATTTGCGTGAGGAGATCGTATCGCAGGTTTAGCCGGGTAGCAAACGTGAGTTACACAGGATAGTCGTTTTTATGAAAAGACTGTCAAATAAAGTCTGTGGTATTTTCGGGGAAATTGAGAGGCTGTGTTGTTTTGGCGGCATCGAATCGAAACCTGTGTCACAGCCCCTTGTTTGTTTATAATAAAAAGCACGGGTTTCCGATTCTTATTTTATAACAGGATAGTTGTGAGTTGTTTACTTTAAAACTTTAAAATGTATAAAGTTTTGGAAGACTTGGTTCTGTACACTGCAAATGGTTCGACCATTAAGAGCTATGGTACGAAATCAATTAACCTTGATATTGACTTACGTGGGAAATTAGCTTAGATTTTCAAAGGCGTTGATGTTTCGCTTTCAAATCTTGTGAGTGATATTTTGAAAAGGTTTGAACCATTAATGGATATCAAAAACTGTTTAATTAATAATTTACGTATTTGAATTCAGAAGATATCATAGCTATCAATCATTCATTAGTACTGATTTCTAATCAATCGCCTTACTACGATTGATAAGAAAAACTCTATTTTGAATAGATACCGTCAACTTCTAACGCCGGTGTTAAGCAGTAATGGGGCATCGCATAATATCGAATATTGTATTAAAATCAGTTTTTTTTCCAAAGAGAGGCATATACCTTGAGAAACTAACATATTTTTTTTTAAAAAGGAGTCTCGGACAGTAAGAGAACAGTACAACTAGCAACGCATTTTTAAATAATAATGTTTTTGAAATCGTGATTATAGTGATAAAAGCAAATTATCTAGACTTAAAATTCCATCTGTTCTCACGCTTTTGTTGGCGACGAAAGTGAAATAAGTCTGCACTTTTGTTCAGAAAATGACTTCAGATTTCAAAACAAAGAAAGGGAAGAAGTGAAAATGCAGCAAGAAACAAGCATTTATTTATGAGGGAAGAAGTAATATTTTCATTTATTTCCTCTACCAGAGGAACATACGAAAATGTAAATAATAGTTATAGGACTAAGGCAACAGAATATTTTAAATTTCTTTCGTTTATATGAGTTATAGTTAAGGAATAGTTATTATTAATACGTATTAATAAAATATATACTTCTTACTATATTGAAATGTATCTTATTACAATGTTATTAATGATCAAACATGCCATGTATTTTTAACTATATTACCCCTTTATGTTGTCAATAATACAATTCCTTTTTAAATTTATTTTTTATATCAAATTTTCTTTTTAGTTATATATAAGATTTTGTGATATTCGTAAAATGTCACTTTTCATCTACAAAAAAAATTCGAATTTCTAATACTTAATTTTCTACAATTCTAATTTCGTCTCAATTAGAATTGTAGAAATTATTGAAAAATGTCGACGTTCTTACGTTTCTTCAAATAGAATAAAGTAAAAAGTGAAGCATAAACATCAATCGAAGATAGTTTATTACACTTCTCCCTACTTTGAAAACGGTGGCAATTATTTCCATAAAATTCAAAGTTCATACTTATTTACACAAATTTGACATTTTAAAGATAATAATTTTTCATCTGTAAAACTAGAATTGTACAAGTCATTCACAATCTTGGCCATTGCCATACATATTTTCAGGAAGTATAAACTGAAACATTCGACTAGATGTCTATCGTAATTGTTTTGAGATCATTCTGCTTGATCGGAGATTGTTATTTTTCAAAATACATCCATTTATCTACACAAAGATGAATTTTCGGTCAAATATTGTAATGCTCAGATGTGCTCCGATATCGTTAAAGATATCTGTTCCATCTTTCTTCCCTTCAAGCTCGCCCATTAAACAGTGGGAGGATGTTTAGATCCTCCCACTGAAAGTAAACCGACGAGCACTGTAAATATTTTTAAAAATCGACTCAAGAATTGACGGACTTCTGATACCTATATCCTAACCAGATTCTTTGGTATTACTAGTTCCACGGCATTTTACGAGCAGATAGGTGATAATCAACAAAAATAAAAAATACTCAACAAAGAAACTAAGAAATGTATCTAATTTTCTCATCTCTGAGACTCAATTGTGCCTTTCGATGCTTTCGCTCTCTTTCTAAAATTTCGATTTTTATTAGAGAAATAAGAATATAGAATGACAAAGAACTTCATCGCTGTGTCCCTTACAGAGAGCTAAAACATTGAAGCAGACGTGAAATTTTTATTCTGGTGACATTTACGAATATTGTCCGAGGTTTCCTTTTAAAGCTGCGATTGGAAAGTAGCATCTGGTAGACTATCATTGCTTTAAGCTACTCCAGAAGTAAATAGAAAGATTCTACGACAAATAAGAAGTTTAATTACATTTTCTTTGAATATATCTTATCCATGATTTTCATGGCTTCCCGTCCAGTTTCATTATGAAAAATGAGTGATTTTTCCATCCAAAATATTTCAAAAATCTAACAGGATTACATTTTATTTCTAGGTCTTTTACTCCTTATTACAAAGTCTAAGCAAAGGAATGAACAAAATTAATTAGTTTTTGAAATGTTTAAACTATGGAAATTGTTTTAGAATAAAAAATGCATTTAAATGATCAAAATTCCAAAACATTAAAATATTGATACCTTTCATGAAAATCTGATTACATAATATCTAATGCAGCTACTTGCAATTTATAATGAGAATGCTCTGCGTTTCTCTAAATTTTTGTATAAAAAAGAAATAGTTTAAGAGATATCTGTTATTAAATATACTTTTGAAGGTATTACAATACATTCTACAATAATTTTCATAAAAAAGCAGCCATTGCTTTATTCTGATTTCGTGTATTTTTTGAAAAATTTTATTTATAATTCGTTGAACTGAACATAGCAATACTTGAAATGTTTCAAAAATACTCAAACACATGAACTCGAAAACCTCGTAACCAAACCTTTTTTTCCTTTATTTTTGACATTGAAGTAAGAAGGACTTGATTGCCAGAAGACCAAATATAAATTTGATCTGAAATGTCATAAAGTATTATTTAAATTTTTATATTATTCTTTTTTGCAGTTGCCCATAATTTAATACAAGAAAACTGTGCATTAAACTTCTTTGCCTTCATAATTTTTATCCATTTATAGTCGGTTTGTTTAAAATTAAGAAGTGTGAAACTACTCAAATGTTTGCAAGCAATTTTTTACCTTTTCATTTAAGCATTTCAGTGATTTTTTTTACAGCTTTTTTACCATAATTATTTTACAGTGTAACTGTGCCGATAGCTGATTTAGTATGTGAGAAACTAGATAATATTTTGGAAATCAAAATGAATTGATGTTATCAACACGTTATTTCGTCTAGACTTTCCGTGCTGAATCATAGATAAAATGAATCTTCTCGCTATTTTATATAATGTTATGTTGTTATCTCATGATAATTTATTCCTTTTATATTAATTTGCCTTTTCTAAACTGATACTGGAAAATGATACTTTCTAAATAAAACAATTTTTTTTTACGTGGGATGAGTTTTATTAATGAATCCCATTTAAGAAATAACTATTATTTCTATAAATTTATCTCGACTTCGGATTATTATTTTAAAATTTCTTTAATATACAATTAATCTGAAATATTTTGCTTTTCATCTCGAAATATCAAAGCCGAAATTTCTGTCGAAAAATTGATATTGGATGAAATTCATTTACGGCAAAAAAAAAAAACCTCTCTTATAAGCAACTCCGATGTGTTGTTCCTTGGAGATTAAAATTATCCATCAATTCTTAAGCTGTCAGTTGATGAATTCAGTGTAATCTTAAAATAATTTTCCCTTATTTGAAAATATTTACATATAAAATTAACCGAAGGAATTAATCCAGATTTCATACATATAACGTGAAAAGAATAGAGAGGTGAATTAGAAAACCTTCGCATTTAAAATATCAAATACGCAAATGTAAGATCAGTATACTGAAAGGATGACCCAATATTAATAATAATAAAAGAATATTTTCTGAGATTTTCATACATGCTCTTCATTTTTGGATGAAAACTTTGTAATCAATTGGATATTTAGAAAATTCTGCATAATCCATTTTTAGTTGTTATTGATTTCTGTGTGCCGGAAGCTTTTGTAGATGACTTTGGTTACTACATTTTGTTATGAAAATTTATTTTATTTTACATGACTTTTTTTAAGAACAATTGGGGGCCGCGATGGCCTGGTGGTAAGGTCTCGGCCCGTCAGCCGCAGGGTTTCAGGGTCGAGACCCGATTTCACCGAAGAGCCTGTCGTGTAATGGGATCTGTTGCACGTTAAATTCGTCAGGGCCAAACGTCCTCCCGTTGATATGGTGTCGTGTGGAGAGGGGGGTGCCATCTCAGGTGTCGTCCTCGTCATCTGAGCGCAGTTCAAAATTACGAGGTCTGTCCCAAAATAGATTTAATGTTGCTCTACAATGAAACGTTAATAAAAAAAACTAAAAACTTTAAGAACGCATGGAAGAATTGGTTTCATTCCGTTCATTAATTTTAATTGCAGATGGCTCCAAAAAGAGAAAATTACTTTAAGTCTTAATTTTATACTCATACTGGAGACCATTTCAATAACGAGTTCCAAATAGTTTTTATTGATAATTTTACCCACTTGAAGAAGTCTTATGTCAATAACATGATTTTGCAAGATTGAGGTGTATGTATTCAAGATAGAAATAGTTTGTGTTTTTTACCCTTTACAACTTAAATTTTATTAAGTTGGAACTTTTAATAGCAAAAACTTGTAATTACTAGAATAATTTACAAATTCTTTGTATTTACATTTTTACACTTAGTATAGAATAATTATTTTCTTAATTAATGAAAATTACTCATTTGCATGCCGATAATGTTGTCTTCTAAGCCCCATGAAATCCTCTCAAGCTTAAATTAAGAGGATAAATAAATATATAATCACATTAAACTGAGATTAAATTAAATCATAAGCCCATAAAAAGTTAAAACATACTTTTGCATATAACTATTATTTTAACTGGTAAGGAAAAATTATTTTATACAGTAAAAGGGCAAAAGATATTTTAAACAATTAATCAACGACATGAAGACATTTTAGATGCAATCTGTATGTTTTAAATCTTGTTAAATGTATATCAAGAAGGTATTTTAATCAACATATAATAATAATAACATATTATTTTTCAGTATTTTTAAAGAATTCATCTTCCGATTCTAAAATATTTTTATTAACCCTCTCACTTCTGACCCAATCAAATCCGCCGTGCAAGTTCTATATTAAAGGATCAGTTTCTTTTTCAAACGAGAAGTGTAGGATGAAAAGCATGTTACCGCAAATGATGACCTCCCTTTCAATCCTGTATTCCTCATTTGGAAAAGAAGCCTGGACTTTCAAATGGCGAATTAGTATTAGAACTTTCAAGGACGGATTAGTAGTGAAAGGGTTAAAGTCACTAATTCATAAAAATATCCCGGATTAAGAATATATAATCTCTTGACTTGTCTTAACATATTTTTAGTTTTTATAAAAAACTAAGTATAGATTTATTCTCTACATTTGGTAATGTTTTTGATTCCTGTTTGAGAATTTCTCCTCATATTACAAAACTTCAGCAATTTGCAGTAAAACAGAAAACCTTACTCTATATTGTTATCAATTGGAATGGGACTTTTTATAAAATACAAACTGCTAAATTGTATATTATACAAAGGATTTTTTTTTCTGAAATTTTCCTGATCCTTTAGAACGTCAATTATTGATCTCAATGTTCAATTAAGCATTCCTCCCTTATATAACGTCACCAGATATGGTTTATGAAGTTCCAAATTTAGAACCCACTATCCAAAAATTATTATTAAAATTATTTGCGATTCAGTTATAGGTAAATATAGAAATATCAAAATAATTGATTTTAAAAATGAAACCTTGGGCATGTGTTCACCATTCGCAGATTTCCGGTTGTTCATTTATGGATCCAAGGTTGGTGACAGCGTTGGATCCTCATTATGCATCTTTGATAATAATATTTTTGAGTCCCTGTTTTCTTTCTTTAAATTAAATTATTACAACACCGTTTATCAGGTCGAATTGCCAACGATTATTTTTGCTATGCGCAAGGTCTTAGAGAGCAGAGTAAAAATAATTTTTTTAAAGTTTGTCTTTGATAGATGTTTTATCTTCAACATATGTTAAATCCAGTTTCATTTTAAATGTAAAGGATAAAATTATTAGGGCAAATTGTCTGGGTAATTTTACAATGGTGCACGCGTATTATGGTAGCCCTGAGAATAAGAATTCATTGTTTTAAAAGATGTATAAGCAGGAATTATAATTATATAATAAAAAAGATGTATATACAGGAATTACAATAATATAATAAAAAAATATGAATAAAAGGAATTATAATAATACAATTAAAAAAAGATGTATAAATAGGAACTAGGTTTTCCCTCCATATTTCTTACGCACTATTCTTTCGCCTGTTTTGTAATAAATATTTGACTGGAATGCCTTTGCAGCATTTAAAATGAAATCTATAAATACTGAATCATAAAAAAATCTTTTGGCGTTTTGGTTAACTCTCAAAAATATTCAAAGAAAACTTCTAATATGAAAAATCTAAAACATTAATCGTTTTAATCGAACATATTGACCAATGTTACAAAAATAACCTATAACTATTGTTTCGTCATATGTTTGAACTTGATAGATATAATATTCGTCTTCTTAATGTGTCGCAATTTAATATAGTTTTTCGTAAAAGAATTAATTAAAATATCAAAATATTTATCTGTACAATATTTCAAAGGATTGATAAATCTTTCAAGCAGAAAACTAAGAGCTTTACTTCTCGTTTTGTTAATATTTTTCAAACTCGTTAGAGTTTATTATCAAGGGACTAAAACGTCGCAATAAAATGACTTAATTTTCTTAGCATTGTAACATAGCCTAACAGAAATTTCAAAACGGTTCATTTCAAAATCTATAAAATATAACAGTCAAACGGGACAATCAATAAAATAAATTAACTATGAAAGAAAAAATTTTTGATAATGATTCAATATTTGAATCATATATAGAGAAAAATTTTAAAAAAATAAACAGGAATTTTACCCCTCTGTATTGGTCAAAAATGAATTTCAGATTACTTCGTTTAGATATAAAATAAATGGTAGAAAAACAAATCTTTGGAAAGATTTCTTAACTCATTTTTAAATCATTTTTAATCAATATTTATTAGCTTTCAATCCGCACTTAGACCGAGATATACCGCATAAACATTTCTCTCTTCGTATCAGCTTTGATGTGTATGCAATCAGGAAAGGTTTCTAGGGGCTGTATAAAAATTGACAAAAAAACTTTGACAAAAATATTTTAAATTACAAACGTTTATGATTTAAAAGAATAAAAAAACTAATACGTCGGTTATAAATGCTATTTATGAGAACTGTTTTATAAGAAAAAATTTCAAAATTTGTAGAAAAGGCTCGACCATATAAAATTCATTCTGCATATTTTCAAGATTTAGTTAAAATTGAACTATTTGCTCTTATTTTTAAATTAACGTAAATTTCTTTAACCGGAAAAAGATATTTATTTATTTTTTTAAAAAAGCATGCAAAAAAATTTAATTCGAATTATACTTAATTCTAACAATGAGTATAGAGATACCAAAATTTTATCAATAATTTAGTGAGATTATTTGTTTAAAATAATTTCACTAAATTGATTTATTATTTTTGTGTCCTGTGTAGTATTGCATGCTTCAAGCACTGGAATGTTTCTCTTAATGTGTATATTTTATATAGGTAAGAGATACCTGTAGCAAATATATGATGCTTTGAATATGATATTTGAACATTTATACCTGTGGCAAAATATATGATATAACTGAAATATATACAGTGGAACTATATAAAAATGTCTTTATATTTTCAGTCGTCAAGGGTGTTGGATGAAAACTGTATAAAATCCTTTCTTAATAAGGAATGAATATTTCTAATTGATGATAAATCATAAAAGAAACTAAATTTCAAATTTAAATAGTGTATATTAATAATAATCATAAATAAAGAAATTCATATGATAGACGGCGCAACAAAAAAAAACAACAAGAAATCAATAAACGTTGGATTTTATGGTCTACTACCAGCCACATCATTTTGATTAATTCGCACACTTCAATAACCACCTAACGACAGCGAAAAAGCAATAAATGCTCATAAATTTCTGATCCTAAGGTGTTTTTGATCTTTTCGTCTCTGTAGAAATCTAATAAAATAATATTATATCGTTATAGCCTTAATCAATATATTTTATAGTTTCAATTAAATTTTCTCAAAGAGCGGGAATTCTAGGTTTAAATTAACAGCCACCAAACGTGATTTATTCAAAATATTTCGAACTTAAAGATATAAAAATGCGAAAGACTTCGAATGTGATTTTATAATAATTACCATTCAAAGACGTGAAAAAGAATTTCCAAGCTTTTGTACATTGTAAAACCTTAGATGTAACGGATTTTCAAATTCATTTGCTTTGAAGAAATAATGTTATAGTATTAGCAGATATTTTTTTTAGCCTGTTTTATCGAAATAAAATTTCCGTAAGCATTTTAATTAGAATGCTAACATTTTTATGTGCACAGTAGGCAAAATACGTTTTTCTTTTGGGAAAGTTGGTGACTGATGAAATTAAAATTTTGTCATTAAAATCTTGTGCAATTTACATAGATATAGGTTTGCTTAAGAAATCAGTGGAAATGGTTATTTACAATTTAGAACAAAATACTAATACCTAACATTTGTTAGATGATGATTTTAATTCAAATAATTTAACTTTTCTGATACAATATACAAAGCTAAGTTTGTATTTTTTCAATACTTTTTCCAGTTTTATCATATGCAACAAGTAACACATCACCAACAAACGCTTGTAAATAAAATAGATCGTTTTAATTTCTAAAACTATATTAAAGTAAAAATTCTACAGAAAACGGACGAAAATTAATGTCTTCAATAAACTTCTTAAATTATATTTTTGATTATACCAATAGAACGTGAATAAATAAAATTGTTTTTTAAATTATAATAAATTAAATTTCTAATTCCTAAGAGAACCTTAGTCTTTTCGAGAAATGTAAAAAGCACGATTCAATCAAAATTATCAAAGAAATCAATTGACACATGAGCCGCATGAAAATATCATTATGCGATTTAATTTTTGAGAGAATGTAAACCTATAGATCAGAGCTATGATTTTCATGAAACCCGAATTGAGCAGGATAAATCACATCATTTAAACTGAACTATTTGTTAAGTTTTAATAAAAAGAGTATTTCGAGAATTGTTCTTCAATAAACATACGTTTAAGTCTATAAGAGTCTTAAGTCTTATAGAGCTCGGGATTCATCCTTGTTTTAATATAAAAAAGTAATGTATCCTTAAGAAAAAAAAGAAGAAATAAATAATAATTAAATTACAGATTAAATAAATCCAGAAAAAAAACTTTTGTAAGTTGTAAAGCAACCGTTACGTCTTATAATCAGTATTGTCAAGGTCAAGTTCTTTGCCACTCTTTAAGACATTTGAAGCAATATCAATACCCCTCTGAGTGAAATGATGAGTTTCGAGATCATTTTAAATTTAAATTATCTTCGGATGGGTGGAAGGGTTTGAGTAAAAATTGTACGGTATCATTTAATGTAGAATGACTTAAAATTTTTATCTCGATTTCTTTATCATTATCTTTTAAAGTTTATTAAAACCAAACTTAGCCAGTTAACTGTTTTTGACGAGTATGCTCGTCTTGGAAAAAAGCATTTTTCTTATGACGAGTTTATTCGTCAGGAGTAATAAGTAGCGACAATATGTAGTTTGAATTACAATTTTAGTAAAAATTCAAACATATTCGTAAATTTCAAGATGTTTAAACTATTTTGAGACCAAGTCGAAATGAAAGTAATAAATAAAAGATTATTATGTGTTGTACCATGCTTTTCCCAACACCATTCTCTAGCAGAAAATGAAAATAATAAATTAATTTTTTTAAAGTTTCTTTTCGTTCATATTCAAAAAATGTATGTTATTTTAAGTAAATGAATAAATGCGCTTATTGAAATAAAGAAATATAAATCATTTCATTACAACATAATTTCATATTACACATACTATGTGTTTGACGAGTATATTTGTCATCTCTAAGTTTTTGTTACACAATGTAGATACGCATTTTCGGAAGAGGTACAAACAGCTAACTGGTTAAAGACGGTCTCAAATTTCTTCCAAGATAGATTTTTAAGGAATATTAATTTACTTCTAAATACCAATGTTTTCAATACATACATCCCAGGGCCTGAACCATCACCGTGGTTGCTCGGTTACTCTTGAAACGATTATATATATATATATATATATATATATATATATATATATATATATATAATATATTATGAAAGGAAATGATGCAATTTTTTAAAATTTTCAAATAGAAAAAAATAATATTGCAAAAATGAATAGCTCCTATAGGATCATTTTTTTTCTAAAAGAAGTAAAAGAGTAATTATAGCTAGGTTAGTAAATTTCATGAAGAAAAAAACCCATAAAATAACAATCTTTCATTTTTTATGGAAGTCCGAAGATAATTCTTCAATATATTTCTCAAATTTAAGTAAAAATTTGTTACTATTATTTGATATTTTGAAAAAAATATCACTACTGCAATTACTACAATTATCAAAAAGCACACAGCCATACACATGATCACAGAGAAATTAATAATCAATAATTTTCAGTTTCTTACAAAATTTATAAATTGTTGCTAAAATAAGATCCGTCCATCCCATACTCGAATGGGAAACGAAGGATGCCATAGAACCTCTTAGTGTTGCAAACAAATTAATCATTTAAAATTGCAGAATCTATGACATCCCGGCTTTTTCCAACCTCTAATCCGTAATTTCTCACTCCCTAGTGATCCAGGCTTTCAAATTACCTATAAATAACTTCCCAGTGGGCGGCCGCATATGAGAGCTTCACTAAAGGAGAAGATTGTTTCATATCTTTTAACCAGAGGGCGCTGCCGAGGCATACTTAGATATCTTGCAACTCCTTTCGACAAACTGTTTAGACCGAACATATCTACGCCACATCAACTCGTTAGAGTATCCAAATACATCACTGAAGGATTTGCTAACAAGCAGAAGTCAGGAGCTGCCTTCCTCGACATACAGAAAGCGTTCGATCGTGTGTGGATCAGCTATCTTTAAGCTAATTGAGAATCAGATTCCAGATTATCTGATTCGTATATTAGAATCCTATCTCACCGATCGTTCCTTTAAAGTCAGGGTAAAACAAGAACTATCGGATACAAAAATCATTAGAGCAGGGGTTCCACAGGGCTCAAAATTGGGCCCTGTACTCTTCTCAATTTATATTAATGACATGCCTAAGCAATTCAACACAATGTTGTTCTTGTACGCTCATGACACAGCAATACTGGCCAAAAACAAAAATCCTAAATACATGCACATAGCACTCAACAGACATCTACACAAACTGGAGGATTGTTTTCAGAAATGGAAAATAGAAATCAATGCCTCCAAAACGGAGGCGGTAATGTTTCACAAGTCCCCAAAACAACCGGATTTTCCAAAATTAACTATCAAAAATAGCCCCATCCCGTGGTCTCAGGAAGCCAAATACTTAGGCGTAATCTTAGACAGGAAATTAACTTGGAAAAAACATTTTCACTATGTCAGGGACAAGTTCCGAGCTCAGTCGCGTAAATTTTTCCCCCTAATAGGTCGTAACTCAAAAATGCATAGGGATACAAAAATGCTTATCTTTACAGCTATTTGCGTCCAGTACTCACTTATGCATGCCCCGTTTGGGGTCATGCTGCAAAATCCAATTTAAAAATCATCCAGCAACAACACAATCAAGTTATCAGGTCAATATGTAAAGATAGGCGCTTCATGAGAACTGTTGATATCTGCAAAGCAATAAATTATAAAACTTTCACTGAAACCATTAAACAACTATCAGTTAAATTCTACAATAGTATGGACAACAATAAAAATGAAGCAATAGCCCAAATCAGCAAATACACCCCTGATATTAAAATTAAAAGACCCCGCAATGTGCTACTTCTCCAATAACCTAACACAAACTGATACTCAGAGTTCTCATGTCGCGACCAACCCACCCTGCCAAGAAACGATTCTGATTCGCCGTCCAGGAACAGTAGCCTAGCCTCAAAATATTACAACTCAACTGCCAAAATCAACACTTTCCTGGTTTTCACAGCTCCATAGACTGGCTCCGCCCCCTTCCTGAAGAATGCTCCACCATTGGATGACAAGGCTCGCTCCCGCTCCTACTCCCCTGTCTCTTCAACCGGCAACGATAACTATCCACAATACTTACCATTAAACCCAAAGAACAAGGCCCAAAAGAACAAGGATCATGGAGATAGCCTTCTTACGGAAGGCGGGCACTCCGCAAAACTTACCATCTTCGACGAACTGTTTAGATAGTTCGTGGAATCCTCCTCGTAAACAAATATATGAATTCGGCTTTGAACGATAAGTGCGACGAGTGAAGTAAGTTTGTGTTGTATGTATCTTTATCTGTTGTTTTAAATTTTTTACCGTTTAAGACTTAACAATTATGGCATTATGTATTTTCTTTTCTGTTTAATTAGTTATGGTATCAAAATATAGGGAGGGCAGAGGGTTTAAGAGAAGAATATCTAGTTTTTAGGCGGGGAAGGGGATTTTGACGAAAGAACCATTCTTCGCCAAATTGCTTCAATCATGTTCTGAATTCTAATAAAGTAGTAGGAAAATAAAATTTTAAAAACTCTTTGCCGTTGTTAGTTTCATAATAGAAAAGAAAAAAAATTAAAAAGATAGTGTTTTTTTAAAACTTGTTTCTTGCTGAACAATCAATGATAATTTATTAATTGCATTAAAAAATCTACTAGCTTTAGAAAGTTAAAAATATTCGGTTTGTGTTTTTCTCTAATTATGTCTTTAATGTTTAGAGGCGATTGATGAGAATGGTAGAGATGATGAGAATTAAGGCGTACGTACACACTTGAAGATTTTTTTTTTAATTTTAACTTTAAAAATCCAGTTTTTTCACAGTAGATCATTAATATTTGTTTAAGCTCATTTCAATGAGAAAACACTATATTACACAATTAATTAATTAATTATTTAATGAGCTAATTAGCATACTTTTTGAAACATGATATCTTAAAATCTAATTGGTACAAACACACAATTCTAATTTTAAATTATGCCTAATATTAGTCTTCATGTTGTCTGCCTCAATCAAGTTATAAAAATATATAGTTTTTTTTTTTTTTTTTTTACAATTTTTTTATTAATGATGAGTAGAAAAAGTGAGATTTTTTCTATAATTTTAACTTTTAAACAGCTATTAAAAATGTATTTATATAAATATAACTTTGATTGAAGCGCAAAACATACACTGTTTCATACAGAATATTTTGATATATAAATAATTGTATTTGGTTAATTTCTTGTTGAGTTATGATTGTTTTAATGAAGCAACATAGTGGAAAAATAATATTCTTCAGAAAATGAGTTTAAAGTTTTGAAAGTATGTTTTCATCATAATATATTTAAAAAAAAGGCCAAAAAAATTATTATTTAGAACATTAAAAACATCCTGAAGAGTAGCTCACTCCTTCTTTTTCAATTATTTTATCTTTTTTTTTTTTTTTTTTTTTTGATGCCACGTAAACATTTTCTTCTCTGCTTCTGCAGTGGTGTTGATTGTCGCAAACTTTCAGATATTCTTAGTTTGTCTCTGTTGACCATGCCTTCCACCATGAAATATCCTCGAATGATACCCATCCGCTAATCTCCAATTCTGGTTTATAACCACTGTTGAAGTGCAGAACTGCATCTAAAACTGAGTTTCCGAACATCGATACCTCAAAATTTAGTTTTTGGGCACCGTTTCCAAATGAGAGAATGGAGGCATTTGTTAGTGTTTGCGTTTTGCCATGAAGACACTTTTCTATCATTTCTGCTGAAGTTAATCTTGAATAAATTGGTTTGATGTATTTTAGCATCTTCAATGGCAATCCTCCTTTATCTTTATATGAATTTTGCTTCCCATGAGCAGTGGCACGTTGAAATGAGCACCAGCTGTCACTACCTTTTGGACATTTAGTATGCAGCGGATGAATATCCTGAGCACTAAGGTGGTAAAATGTGCTCCAAATTGCATCTGGCATTTCCTTTACAGAGCCAGTGTTATTACGCAATGCAAGACCAAAATAATTTTGCATTCTGTTTATTTTAGCATCTGTCAGCTTCCCTTTTCCTCCTATTCTTTTGACGGTTTTTTTTTAGCTTTCTCAAAGCAGTTCCAAGCCTTTTTTGGTAATGCCCAATGCATTCTTTCTTATTAATACTTTTACCACAATATGGGTCAAGCTCACACACTGCTTTATAGATTTTACTGTCCCCATCTCAGAAAAACTCTCTATACTGTAGTCCCCTTGTCTCCACTGACCGCTGAAAAATTCTTCTTGCACCTATGGGTTCCATATTATTTGATGAACCTTGATAATTAATACAGCATATATGGTCAGCTTTCCACAATTGATATTCAACCAAAGATTTATCTTTTTTATTCATTTGCGACAGCCAATACAATCTTTCGACAAAACTTCGACATCAAGGACTTCCCCTGTATCGACAGAAAGAGCTGTCACAACTCCATTTAATGAGGAGTAGCCTCGTTTATGCCAGGTTCCATCAACAGACACTTCACACTCAGATGTTTCATTTAGTTGTCTAACACGATAGGCAGCCAACCGCAGGGTTCTTCAACAAGTGGTTTTACAACACGCAGCAAAGCTTTTATGTGTTTATTATATGGAACAGGATTTGGTGGAGGAGGCATATTCATAACAGTAAGAATTGGCTCGCTTCTGTATGATCACAACCTATTTGCCTCATGGCATACACTACACGTCTGTTTACTTCATAAAACTGACCATGTTTTTTTGAAGTAGTGCATGAATCACTAATGAAATCACAGCTGTGGCATACAAGATTTAATTCAACACAACATCCCATTTTCTTGGAAGCACTGCTTTGAACATACAATGTTTTTTCACAACACTTAGGGCAGTATAAAAAAGAAAATAGTCGGTTGATGCAGTCAATTTCTATAAAAAAAACACTCTTCTTTTGCATCATTAATTCCTGTATTATCAGAAATATTCCCTAATTTCGTTTTCGAAGCAGATAATATTTCTGATAAATTTTCAGAATCGAGAGACTCTTTTCTTTTTGTATGTTGATTAGCAGCAAACTTTTTTTTCTTCGAACGCTTATTA